>CM046445.1:24505529-24801952 GCA_025506515.1 Flaveria trinervia | reverse complement strand
ACTTCCCGCACTCGATCGGCTCGTTTCCCCAAAATCCTTTCTCTTTTCAGCTCCCCTACCCAAAACTCCCGTTCTCACCATTTCATCGGTCAAAGAGCCAGCCTTTAGAATCGCGCTCTGAATAGTAGGAGGAGCAGTAGCGGTTACTATTGCCCGGATTTGAGGCGCAAGTCCCCAAATGTACCTCTCTATCCTTTTTGATTCCGGGGTGACTAGATGCGGAACCAACCTTGCTAGCTCATGAAAACGATCGGTGTAAGCTGCGTGCCCAGCCCCACCATGGCATGATTCCAGAACTCATGCTCAAGTTTTTGCATCTCATTGAGAGGACAGTACTCCTCGGTGCTTAGGGCCTTGAACTCATCCCACGACATTTGCATCGCGGATTCCCTTCCCCTAGCCTGAATCTGAGTGTTCCACCATGTCAGTCCTTGCCCTGTAGTGAGCAAGGGCGTACTTAATTCTTGGCTGTCGAGGCATTCGTTGATGTTGATCACGGCCTCCATCTTTTCAAGCCATCTGGTCAGAGCTATGGCTCCACCTTTCCATAAACTCTCGTGGTTTACAAGCCACAAATCCTTATACGAACATCCCCGTCTGGTATTCACAACCCCGGTCTCATTAACAATTACAGCTTCGTTACCGGCTGTACCACCATTTCCGGTCTCCTGATTGCTTTCATTCCAGTCGGGTTACCGTTATCCTCATTTTCATTGCCACCGTACCCGTGGGGGTGAGAATTCTGAAGAGCATCACTCACTTGGGCCACGATTGTCGGAATCAGTGAGGCCAACTATGAGCGATCAGGGCTGCCACATCAGTGTCCCTGTTCCTTGATTGTTACTGGAGGGCATCACTTGTTCTTGGGGTTCTTCCCTGCCTCTGCCTCTACCTCTTGGGGTTTCAATTCCGCTACTATTACTGCGAGTAGATCTTCGAGGCCGGCATGTTCTATTCATAAAAGAGATAACAGGTAAGCTTTAGTCACCATATGACACAATAGTATTCGTTTATCAAATTCCAATGGTCATGTTCCGTCGGTCAAATCACCATGTAGCCCATTTCAAGCATATTCTCGGTATACCGGTGATGTTTATATATAGGGTTCCCCGCAGCGTTCCCACCACACCCACGATGTACCGAGAATGATGCCCGATCCGGTTACATGGCATCCGACTTTCCTTTACATCATATCCATAATAATTCATCAGGTCAACTGAGAGAGCCCAAGCACGTAATCACGTATAGTCTGGTGGAGGTTGCCTATCTCGCATCCTAAAGGATTCAGACATAGCCTCCTCGGTCAGTCTCAGTATCCAGGTCAGGCGTAGTAGTATATGATCTGTGAAGATCTCTTTGGGTCTCAATACCCGAATTAGTTATGATAACTTGGCGCGCAGAGGGAAAGGAAGATCTATTGGAGCATCCTATAAAAGAGTGAGCACAAGGCTCTCTCATAGGGTGGAAAGATCACAAACAGATAGATAACGAACAAGTAATGAGGAACACGTATGAGATACAAAATGCACACAACCCTGGCATGCAATCTACATGAAGGTTCCTAGGTTATAGTCTAGGTCAAGCGTATTGCCTAATTCTCTATAACCAATGACTCTGATACCAGTCTGTCACACCCCCGCTAAGAGCGAAACACGGGGTTGCGACGGAGACGGGAATCGTCATAACACATGGTAAGCGATAGAGATGCAATAATAAAATGATGACAAGCGTGTCATGACGACACCCGACAACAAGGGGACTTGTGTCGTGTATAGTCAATGTTCACGACAACATAGCCATATGCATAACAGGATAAACGATTCACATATCACATAAAGATGAAATTGTAATGTAAATTCCCACAACCGGGAACAAGTTTCAAAAGATTGTAATTGTTTACATAGTTCAACATTGTTCAAAATAACAGTTTGTCAAACATGTTTAGTCCAAAAAATGCATCCTAGGGTCTCCACTAAGGCAGCACACCTAGAACCTCAGCTAGCTTGATCACTGAAAAAGATATTCTCAAAATGGTCAACAAATTGTTGGTGAGCTCGCAGGTTTAAGTAATAAAAATGTAAGTGATGCTGTAATAAGTAAATGATATGGAATACCGTGAATACAGTTATATACACAAGTAAAATCACATGACATGAGCTTTGCAACCAAACCTAGCGACGTACACAAAGAAATTGTCGGCGTATATTCCCCAGACCCGTACCTGGCTATTGTTGGTACTAATAGTATACCAACACGAGGGTGGGGGTGTCAACCCAGTAGTACTACCAATACCTAACCGTCGGTTCCCAAACTGGAATTAAATAGTTGCAAAGATAGAACCACACAGCAGACCCAAGCATGTATCAGATAAGTACTTGCAGCACAGTATCACGTTGATTCCTTGTATGAAAAGTGTATGTATGTTGTACAGCATAGAAAACGGCGAGCATACTTTTCCCCCATGTTTGTAAATGTTTGTTAAATAGTATAAGCATAAAAAGGGGCCACGAAACTCACATGTAAGTGGTAAGTATGAAAGGTCGAGATTTCCAACAGTTGAATGCCAATGATCGGTCAACACCTATTGACAGTTATGGTCAAGCATTAATGACATGTATAAAGCGTATAGTAATGTTTGGTCGGTTCGGGTGGTATCGGTTCGGTCGTGGGTAGCACCACCACAAGCGGACACACGCATCATCAGACACACGACGGGACCAGACGCTCGACCCACGTTCCATTCGTACGAATCAACACTTCAATCGTGCGAATAGCTACTTTCGTGCGATTGAACCTTCATTCATGCGATTGGACTCCGTCGCACCACACAACACCCCATTCGCACGACCCAACTCCATGCGCACGAATCAACCCTCAATCGTGCGAATTAGCTACTTCGTGCGATTGAACCTTCATTCGTGCGATTGGACTCCAGTCGTGCGAAACACGCACAATCGCATACACTCAGTCGGTCACCTGACTCACTCGCACACAACATTCATACGCATGACTCAATCGCATACAAACACCCAGTCGCGACTCAGTCGCACGACTTGCTAGTCGCACAACTCAGTCGCACGATATACTCAGACGCATGATTCAGTCGCACGACTCACTCAGTCGCACGGCTCAATCGCATGACAGACCCAGCGCCCGCCCGAACTGCAGAATCGCGACTGTGGTCGGGCTGAGCAGCCCCAAGCTGCTCTAGCGTGGGTTTTATACCACGAGGACCTCCAGAAACACTCAACAAACATACACAACATGAAACACAAGCAGAAAGACCTCACACGCACCCACTCGACCTCATGTGCTCGGATGAACCCGAGCACCCGAACCCTAGAAATCGCAGCAGTAAAACCGAACCAAAAACGAGTTGAACAAGGTTGTCTACCTGCTAGGAACGCGTACACACGATGATACCCAAGATTTTGGTGCTAAATCAAGAGAAAAAGTGGAGAAAGGTTGAAGGTGAAGAAGATGAAGATGAGGATAAATGGCTGGAAATGGGGCTTATATACCCAGCCCAAGTTGTTTGCAAAATTACAAGTTTAGTCCCTGCACTTAACCCTCGAGTTTCCCGAAAATTTGTTTCGGTTGATTACGATCTTAAATTGTTCGTTATATTACGGTTAAACCGTGTTGAATGGCATTTGATAGCCTAAAATGTTTTATTAATGACAATGGTAGAAATTAAAAATGATATATTTGGTGGTAATGGTGATGAATTTATAAAAGTTTATGCTTAACACACGTTCTCGAAGGAAGTACAGGCACAAGGGAAAAATAAGCAGACATGATTCCGAAGCAGAGAGTTCATGAAGAAAAGGAAGATTTATTTAAAATATTTCCATGTATTTATGTCGTTCGACGGACCTTGAGGTGACGGATGTCACACCAACCTTCACAGGTTACTTAGATCATGTGAGTACATAAGTACATGTAAATAAAAGACATGTGAAACCCTAATCATACCAAAACCAAGACTCAAGCTTCAGAAAAATAGCACGTTTGACCTAGTTGACCCGTTTGACCCGTTGGTGACTTATGAGTTATAATCAAATAAAGCCATGAGCATATACAACATACATGATTAACATTCAAATAGTATCATACGTATGCTATATCAACCAGGTGTATCACTTAGATCATCATACAATCAAGTACTATACAAGTCATGCGAATCTAGAACATTAACATATCCATTAGTTATAATACAACTAACATGTCACACAAAGTTAACCATTCATCACATGCCATGTGAAGCCACTCACGACTTCACATCCTAAACCTGCCAATCCTACTAAGTAGGGGCCTCAGATCCGCACGCGTGTATAATGATCATAACCATATTCTTTAAGCATATGCATTGCATTCACAACATCACAACAATCAATTACCAGTCCCAAGCATGATGTCCTACTACTACACAACATCCAAACCATACATGATCACCAAAGTCCAATATCACCCATGATTATCCAAGCATGCCATACAACTAATTTAACACGTTCTATCACACTAGAATTATCCTTGAACATACTAGCAGGCTCCTATCATCCAAACATGATCATAACATCATACTTCAACGTTTACACAAATAAAGTTCCCTTTTGGGAAAGAACATCCCAAAATCTATCAAACATCCAAGCATACATGAATTCATTAATAATATACCAATTCAAGCTCATACTAAAATCTAAGCATGATCAACCACATCCAAACATCATAATTCACCAATTCATATCCAAAAGTTACTATCTTAGTAATGTATGAACTATAACATGTTTTCATGAATTTACAATGATCACAACAACAATCAACATCTAATTATTACCATGAACACATCCATAACATCATAACATCCATAGTTCAACATTTCATGCAAATAAAGTTACTATTATTAGTAACCTATGAACATCAACCCTAAATCATCAATTTCTTGCAAGATTCATGATTCCTAACATTCATACAACTAATTAATCACCACAACATTCATCAAACAATCATCATTCATCCATAATCATGCCCAAAATCAAATTAGGGTTAGTCTAGAATCAAAACCCATGATTAACCCACTAACAACATGTAATTCATCCATGATCGACGTTAACTAACATGCATTAAACCTAACTAACATATAAACATCATCAAACAACATCCAATTCGACCTAATAAGGATCAATTTCGAATCTAAGGTTCGGCCATAATGAAGAACATCACAAAACATGAAAAATCTAACCTTTAAACGAGTTATAACTTGCAATTGATGATTCCAACAAGTTGTGCACCTTTTAATCGAATGAAAATCGAGGTTTAGGGCTTGATCTTGGTCGAAAATCGAAGATGGAGAGGGAGAGGGGTGAAGTCGGCGGCCGAAGGGTTGGGTTTAGGGTTTGGGTTTTTGTTTTATTTAATTTTAATTTACCTAATTACCCTTTTAACCCTTGTAATTTGTATTTTGTAAAAACTAAGCTTTAAACTCTTTGTAAAGTGTTTTTAACTTCATAATATAAAGATATAAACTTATAAAATTCATTATATATCTTATCTTATAAAACACAAGACATACGAATAAATAGGCACGTTTCCGCGTTACGCGAAATTCTATAATTAACCTTTTTAAATGTGTAAACACATAAACATAACCCAATACTCACATAATCACTTAGATTCACATCAAATTAACATTATTCATTATTATTAGGTCACCAACGTTAAACGACAACTACTGTGTGCTCACGACACGTGTATACAAGACTTAACGAGCTAACGGAGTTTGGTAACGGAAATTTACCGGATGTCACATTATCCCCATGTTGAAAGAATTTTCGTCCCGAAAATTGCGTTACATGGGAGAGTGTTCCATCACTGGTTTCCATCACTGGTCTACTGCATTGGCACACAGAAATCAAAATAGGGTGAGTTTTGGATGAGTTGTCACACATTTACACGTACTTATGTACTCACATGATCTAGGTAACCTTTGAAGGTTGGCTATCCTCTCGTTTCTCAAATAAACCCTAAGTACTCTTTGCATACATCAGGTGAGTTCATGCCCCACTCTTTACTTAATCTCTTTTGGGGGAGATAGAATACTGGTATTTTACGAACGCTTTTAATATTTAAGTTGTGTATAATATTAATATAGTGCTGTTTACCATGGGAAAAGTCCTCACACTTTCGATTGTTAATATTTAATAGCGGGGAAACTTGGGTAGTACTACTGGGTCTGACGAGCCCACCTATGTGACTCGAGGTCAACCGGGTGCAATTGGTCCTATTGAACATTGTCACGAATGGTAAGTCGTGACAGGAGGCAACAACTATCACAGTCAGCTTCAATTGCGAAATCAATATGTAATAAATTTGTTGTTAATAGACTAGCTATCTATTACAATACACTGCATATATATATATCACAACTGTTTATATGTTTACTAAACTCAAACTCTTGAACTCACCAACCATTGTGTTGACATTTTAGTATGCTATTCTCAGGTCATTAGCTTGCTTGCCATAGGAGCACTGCATGGTTCACTGCATTCTAAGACACGATCTTCAAGACAATTTTAGTATTTTAATAATTTTGGTTTACTCTTTTGGTTGGCACCTGTTTTGCCATAGTTATACTTTCATTGCCTTGGGTTGTTTCAAAACGCTTTCGCATTGTTTAAAGTTTGTATTTTGGTTGATTTAGTTTTAAATTATGGCATATAGAGTCGTTCTGAGTAACTATTGACTGTGATCCTGGTTTTTCACATGCCTCGCGGTAAAACTCCGCAAGTGGATTTTGAGGGTGTGACAGATTGGTATCAGAGCCATTGGTTATAGGGAACTAGGTTGCATACACACTAGACTATAACCGCACACAGTTAACTAGTTACATGTGCCTTATTCTCATCTACTGTATACTCATTGGCATACACGTCACACTCTCTGCAACATGGCATCGTCTTCGAGAGCTCCGGGTAAACGACCCGAATCACCTACACGATCTGAATCCCCACCTCCCGCACTTGTACCTGATGATGGATTCGATTGGCCCCGACTGGCTTATCCCCGAGAGGAGATTGACTGGGATCAACCATTCGCATTGATGAAGCGTGACCCTCCGCGAGACTGGCGTTCTTATCCTAGTTTGTTGACCTATTATGTTTAGGGAGAGCGTACCTGTCCCAAAGCCAAGGACTAGGAACAATGTCAAACACCCATGCTTTCACTCCCACGAACAGCGCAGTCCAACGAGCAACTGATTGCTGCACCAATGGCTGCACTGGATACTGAACAGCATCGAGTAAGGCGACTCACGGGTGATGTCTGTACACTACAACAAGAGGTGTACAACCTGAGACATCAATTGGATGAACTCGAGGAAGAACACGGGAAGACCTTGAACGGTTGTCACCTTATGCAAGATGGTGTTATGGCACTCCAAGGACGCGTGACTGCTCGCGAACAGCGGGATGCCATAGCCGATAACAGGATTGCCATTTTAGAAGCCCAGCTAGAGGCACTTCAGATTGCTATAGCTCCTGCTCCTGCAGCAGACCCTGAGGATGAGGAGGATCTCGAGGAAGGACCCGAGGAAGAGGAACCGGAGGAGATGGAGGATGATAGTGATGGGTCAGATGTTGTCGATTGACTTCTTTATATGACTTAGACTACGTAGTGTTTTCTTTTTGAAACCTATGTGGGAAGGGTTGTTTCCCCACACGAACGACAAACTTCAATTTGACATTGCTAAATACATTGTGACTCATTTGCAATTATTTTACTTCGGTTATTATTTTTGTTATGAATATTGTGGTTGTGATGATACGTTATTTCTTATGTTTACTCTATACTATGCTTCAATGAATTAAATATGTTTGATGTTACTTATTATTGTATTTGTGAATGTGAAAGTGAAAGAATGGATGCCCGTGGACGTGGACGTGGACGTGGACGTGGACGTGGTCGTGGACGCGGACGTGGACGTGGCACCGAGAACAGGGTGGTGGTGCTATTAACATGACTCCCGCAGAATTGGCTGCTCTAATTAATGAGCATGTTCAGGCGGCAGTGGCTGCTGCCCATGCGGGTCAGCCAGCAGGTAAACAATGACAGAAAGACAGATCTGATATCCTTATAACTGTAGGGGATGTCTGATTAATGTGTGTTGTGTTAAAACAGGACCACCAGTGTGTACATACAAGTCCTTCATGGACTGTAAACCACACACCTACAGCGGTACAGAGGGTGCTGTAGGGCTTGTACGCTGGTTCGAGAAGACTGAGTCCGTTTTCTCCAAATGTAACTGTCCACCAGCGGATCAAGTAAAGTATGCCACCGGACTTTAGAGGGTGCTGCTTTGTCTTGGTGGTACGCGCAAGTCCAGATGCTTGGACAAGCGATGGCGAATGGACTTCCATGGGATGAGTTCAAAGCAATGATGACCGAGGAGTACTGTCCTCGCAGCGAAGTACAGAATTAGAAATGGAGTTCTGGCAACTGAAAATGCAGGGCTCGGAATTGAGGCTTACACCACCAGAACCCATGAATTAGCAACTTTGTGCCCGGAATGGTGAACGAGGTGCATAAAAGGATAGAGCATTACATACGGGGATTGGTACCTGAAATCCAAAGTATGGTAACTGCTTCCAACCCAGCCACAATTCAGCAAGCCATCCAGCTAGCACACAAGCTAACTGACCAAGCCGTGGAGCAAGGACGTCTACCTAAACGGGGCGCTGTGGCAAGCGTGCCCGACAACAAAAGAAAGTGGGACAATGCCAACAACACCAAAGCATCATCATCTTCTAGTGGTCAACCTCAATCTCAGCAGCAACAGCCGGTTCAGCAGCAACAGAGGTTTGACAATAACTGTAACTCCAACCAGACGCCTGCAAATAATCAAGGACCAATGGTTATGGTAGGAGACATCCGAAGTGTACTCGGTGTAATTACCATCATGTGGAAGGTGTGATAGCTTCAAGTGTCAACGTTGTGGAAAAATTGGACACGCTGCAAGGATTGTCGTGGTGAACTGATGAGGAGGCCACAACAACCTCAAGAAACCCCAAGGGTTGTTTTGAATGTGGGAAAGAAGGGAATTACAAGCGAAACTGCCCACAACTAAGGAGGAACGGAAATGGCAACAACAACAACAATACCAACAACCATGGTAACAACAACAACAATGGTAATAATAACAACAATGGTGGAAATGTCACTGGAAATGGCGGCAATAAGATGGAGCCAAGGGGAGAGCCTTCGTCATTGGCACAGGTGAGGCTCTAAATGATCCTACACAACTGTTACTGGTAGATTCCTTTTAATGGTTGTTTTGCTACGGTACTATTTGATACTGGAGCCGATAGGAGTTTTGTGTCCTTAAAATTCTGTAGTCTTTTAAATGATATACCCTCTGCTTTAGAATCTATATACACTGTGGAATTAGCCGACGGTAAACAAATCCATGTAACGCATATCCTTAAAGATTGTAAGATAGAACTTGCTGGTTATACTTTCGCTATAGATCTCATGCCTGTTACGCTAGAGTTTTGATGTTGTGATAGGCATGGATTGGCTCTCTAGCAAGCAAGCGGAAGTCATATGTCACGAGAAGATCATACGGATCCCGGTTGGTCAAATTTACCGTCAAAGGTGATAGGAGTGGTGTTGTGATAGGCATCATCTCATATATGAAAGCTCAAAAGTTGTTACGAAAGGGCCGGTGTGGCTATCCTAGCACTTGTAACCGATAAGCAAAAGGAAGAAAAGAGAATGGAGGATACCCGTAGTACGCGATTTTCCAGAGGTGTTCCCAGAGGATCTACCTGGATTACCACCTCACCGCCAAGTGGAATTCCAGATTGAGTTGACTCCCAGCGCAGCTCCGATTGCTAGGGCACCTTATCGATTAGCACCGAACGAACTACAGGAGTTGTCGTCACAACTTCAGGAGCTTTTGGATAAGGGCTTTATTTGACCTAGTACTCACCTTGGGAGCTCATGTTCTCTTTGTTAAGAAGAAGGATGGCACATTCCGAATGTGCATCGATTATCGAGAGTTAAACAAAGTAACAGTCAAGAACCAATACCTTTACCTCGTATCGACGACTTGTTCGATCAGCTTCAAGGATCAAGCTATTACTCAAAGATTGACTTGAGATCTGGTTACCATCAACTCAGGTTCGAGAAGAAGACATTCCCAAGACTGCATTTCGTACTCGTTATGGTCATTATGAGTTCTTGGTCATGCCTTTTGGGTTGACTAATGCACCTGCTGTTTCATGGACCTCATGAACCGCGTGTGCAAACCTTATCTGGATCAGTTTGTCATTATGTTCATCGATGATATACTGATATACTCTAGGACCAAGGAGGAGCATGAAGAGCACTTACGAATGATCTTGGAACTGTTGAAAAGTGAACAGCTGTATGCTAAATTCTAAAGTGTGACTTTTGGATAAGAGAAGTACAATTCCTAGGTAATATTGTTATGAGAAAGGAATACACGTTGATCCTGCCAAAATTGAGGCGATAAAGAATTGGACTACACCCAAAACGCCAAGCGAGATAAGACAATTTCTAGGATTAGCAGGATATTACCGCCGATTCATAGAAGGATTTTCTAAGATCGCACAACCTCTCACAGCCTTGACTCACAAAGAACGACATACAAATGGACTGAGAGTCAAGAATCAGCTTTCCAATTACTAAAACAAACTCTGTACTGCTCCAATATTAGCATTTCAGAGGGAACGGATGACTTTGTGGTGTATTGCGATGCATCCATTCAAGGATTGGGTTGTGTCTTGATGCAATGAGATAAGGTGATAGCCTACGCCTCGAGACAACTGAAGGTCATGACAAGAACTATACCACCCATGACTTAGAATTGGGTGCAGTAGCTTTTGCCTTAAAGATCTAGAGACATTACTTGTACGGTACCAAGTGCACTATCTCCACCGATCACAAGAGTCTTCAACATATCTTTGACAAAAAAGAGTTGAATATGAGGCAGCGACGTTGGGTGGAACTACTAAATGATTATGATTGCGCAATTAAGTATCATCCGGGAAAGGTGAACGTAGTTGCCGATGCTTTAAGCAGGAAAGAAACAGCTAAACCCCGACGGGTGCGAGCTTTACAGCTTACTATCAGTACCCAACTGCCCGAACAAGTTAAGGAGGCACAGATAGAAGCTTTAAAAGTGGAAAATATGGTTCTGAGTTGTTAAGGGGAATGGATAAACAGCTAGTGGTGAAAGAGGATGGAATTCGGTATTTCATGGATAGACTTTGGGTGCCTGTTCATGGAAATCTGAGAGATTTAGTTATGAGCGAGGCACACAAATCTAAGTATTCTATACATCCTGGATCCGACAAGATGTATCATGACCTAAAGGCTCACTATTGGTGGCCCAACATGAAAGCGGATGTAGCTACGTATGTGAGCAAGTGTTTGACCTGCTCGAAGGTAAAAGTAGAATATCAAAAACCATCCGGACTATTACAACAACCCGAGATTCCAATGTGGAAATGGGAACAGATCTCCATGGATTTTATTACTAAACTACCCCGGACTAGTACTGGTTGTAACACGATATGGGTTATTGTGGATCGATTGACAAAGTCTGCTCATTTCCTTGCAATAAAGGAAACCGACAAGATGGAGAAATTAACTCGCCTGTACCTCAAGGAGATCGTTTCGAGACACGGTGTACCGATCTCAATTATCTCTGACCGTGACGCTCGTTTCACGACACATTTCTGGCAATCATTGCAGAAATCTTTGGGTACACGTTTGGATATGAGTACTGCATATCATCCACAGACGGATGGCCAGAGTGAGCGTACCATACAGACGTTAGAAGATATGCTACCTGCCTGTGTGATTGACTTCGGGAATAACTGGGAAATTCACCTGCCATTGGTGGAGTTTTCTTATAACAACAGTTATCACACTAGTATACAGGCAGCACCTTTCGAGGCGTTGTATGGGAGAAAGTGTAGATCACCGGTTTGCTGGGCAGAAATTGGTGATAGTCAGATAACAGGTCCTGAGTTGATTCATGAGACAACGGAGAAGATTGTGCAGATACGGAACCGTATGGCTGCAGCGCGAGACAGGCAAAAGAGTTATGCTGACAAGAGACGGAAACCTTTAGAGTTTCAGGTTGGTGACAAGGTTTTGTTGAAAGTCTCACCATGGAAAGGCGTAGTTCGTTTGGTAAACGAGGAAACTAAATCCGAGGTATGTTGGACCATTTGAAATAGTGGAACGAATAGGTCCAGTAGCCTATCGATTAGCCCTACCTGATTCGCTAAGTGGAATCCATGATGTATTTCACGTGTCAAACCTGAAGAAGTGCATAACTGATGAAACAATGATCGTGCCACTAGAGGAAATTCAGGTGGATGAACAATTACGCTTTGTCGAAGAACCAGTTGAGGTGATGGATCGTGAGGTGAAAACACTTAAGCAAAGCAAGATACCTATAGTCAAAATCCGTTGGAATTCGCGACGTGGACCGGAATTCACATGGGAACGGGAAGATCAAATGAAGCTTAAGTACCCTCAACTATTCGAGAAGACGATGTCTGCAGACGAAGGTATTGATTTAAATTTTGGGACGAAATTTCTTTCAACATGGGGATGATGTGACAACTCCCAAAACTCACTCGATTTTGATTTCTGTGTGCCAATGCAGTAGACCAGTGATAGAACACTTTCACCATGTAACGCAATTTTCGGGACGAAAATTCTTTCAACATGGGGATAATGTGACATCCGGTAATTTTATGTTACCAAACTCCGTTAGTTCCGTTAAGTATTGCATACACGTGTCGTGAGCACACTAGTTGTCGTTTAACGGTGACTTAATAATATTTAATAATGTTAACTACTAATGTTAATTAAATTGATTATGTGATTGTTGTGTTAAATTTATGTGTTTACGCGATTTAATTGCTGATTGTAGAAATTAATCGCGTAACGCGGAACGTGCCTATTTGTTCGTATGTCTTGTGTTTTTGCAAAGATAAATTATGTAATGAATATTATTAGTTCATATCTTTATATTTTTAAGTTAAAGGCATTTTAAAAAGAGTTTAAAGTCTAGTTTTTATAAAATACCAAAACACAAGGGTTTAAAGGGTAAATATGTAAATTAATTAAGTAAAACATAAACCCTAGCCCCCACCCCCCATATGCGACCGTAACCTTCCTCCTCACCTCTCAAACCTGCGATTTTGATCAAGATTAAGCAAGAACACATTGGATTTGATCGATCTCAAGGCATACAACGCATTACAAGTCTCAATTTTGTTACATTACACGTTTAAAGGTTAGATTTTTCATGTTTTTGTGATGTTCTTCATTATGGCCGAACCTTAAATCACAAAATTGGTGTTCTTGTGTTGAGTTTTGATCAATTGATGATGTTTATATGTTAGTTAGGTTGAATACATGTTAGTTAACATCGATCATGCATGAATTACATGTTTTTAGTGGCTTAATCATGGGCTTTGATTCTAGTCAAACCCTAATTCGAATTTTAGTTTGATTTTGTATGGATGGTCATTGTTTGATGAATGTGTGATGATTAGTAAGTTGTATGAATGTTAGGAATCATGGATCTTGCAATAAATTGATGATTTGGTGTTGATGTTCATAGCTTACTAAGAATAGTAACTTTATCTTGCATGTAACATTGAATTATTGATGAATTGATGTTATGGATGTGTTCATGGTGATGATTAGATGTTAGATTGATGTTGTGATCATTGGGAATTCAAGAACACATGTTATAGTTCATACATTACTAAAGATAGTAACTTTTGGATATGAATTGATGAGTTATGATGTTTGGATGTGGTTGATCATGCTTAGGTGTTAATGTGAGCTTGAATTGGATATTATTGATGCATTCATGTATGCTTGGATTGTTTGATAGATTTTGGGATGTTCTTTCCCAAAAGGGAAACTTTATTTGTGTAAAGTTTGAAGTATGATGATATGAACATGTTTGGGATGATAGGAGCATGTTAGTAAGTTCACGGATGAATTCTAATGTGATAGAACATGTTAAATTAGTTTTATGGGATGCTTGGATAATCATGGGTGATATTGGGCTTTGATGATCATGTATGATGTTGGTGTTGGTTAGTTGCTAGGACATCATATTTGGGTTTGGTAATTAATGATTATGGTGTATGTTGTATGCTATGGGCATGGCTAATGATCTAAGTGTTATGTATGGTTATGTAGCATGTGTATGATACTATTTGAATGTTAATCATGTATGTTATATGTTCTCATTGGCTTTATTTGAATTATAACTCATAATGTCACCAACGGGTCAAACGGGTCAACTAGGTCAAACGTGTCTATTTTTCTGAAAGCTTGAGTCTTTGGTTTTGGTATGCTTAGGGTTTCACATGTCTTTCATTTACACGTACTTATGTACTCACATGATCTAGGTAACCTTTGAAGGTTGGCTATCCTCTCGTTTCTCAAATAAACCCTAAGTACTCTTTGCATACATCAGGTGAGTTCATGCCCCTCTTTACTTAATCTCTTTTGGGGAGATAGCATACTGGTATTTTACGAACGCTTTTAATATTAAGTGTGTGTATAATATTAATATAGTGTTGTTTACCATGGAAAAGTCCTCACACTTTTGAATTGTTAATATTTAATAGCGGGGAAACTTGGGTAGTACTACTGGGTCTGACGAGCCCCACCTGTGTGACTCGAGGTCATCGGGTGCAATTGATCCTATTGAACATTGTCACGACATGGTAAGTCGTGACAGGAGGCAACAACTATCACAGTCAGCTTCAATTGCGAAATCACTATGTAATAATATTTGTTGTTAATAGACTAGCTATCTATTACAATACACTGCTTATATATATCACAACTGTTTATATGTTTACTAAACTCAAACTCGTGAACTCACCAACCATTGTGTTGACATTTTTAGTATGCTATTCACAGGTCATTAGCTTGCTTGTCACAGGAGCACTGCATGGTTCACTGCATTCTAATACACGATCTTCAAGACAATTTTAGTATTTTAATAATTTGGTTTACTCTTTTGGGTTGGCACCTGTTTTGCCATGGTTATACTTTCATTGCCTTGGGTTGTTTTCAAAACGCTTCCGCATTGTTTAAAGTTTGTATTTTGGTTGATTTAGTTTTAAATTATGACATATAGAGTCGTTCTGAGTAACTATTGACTGTGATCCTGGTTTGTTCACACGCCTCGCGGTAAAACTCCGCAAGTGGATTTTGAGGGTGTGACAGTTATTGTTATTGTTATTGTTATTGCTATTGTTATTGTTATTGTTATTGTTATTTTATTGTTATTGTTATTGTTATTGTTATTGTTATTGTTATTGTTATTGTTATTGTTATTGTGATTGTGATTGTTATTGTGATTGTGATTGTTATTGTTATTGTGATTGTTATTGTTATTGTTATTGTTATTGTTATTGTTATTGTTATTGTTATTGTTATTGTGATTGTGATTGTGATTATGATTGTTATTGTGATTGTTATTGTATTGTTATTGTGATTGTTATTGTTATTGTTATTGTTATTGTTATTGTTATTGTTATTGTTGTTATGTATTGTTATTGTTATTGTTATTGTTATTGTTATTGTTATTGTTATGTTATTGTTATTGTTATTGTTTTGTTATTGTGTATTGTTATTGTTATTGTTATTGTTATTGTTATTGTTATTGTTATTGTTATTGTGTTATTGTTATTGTTATTTTATTGTTATGTTATTGTTATTGTTATTGTTATTGTTATTGTATTGTTATTGTTATGTTATTGTTATTGTTATTGTTATTGTTATTGTTATTGTTAATTGTTGTTGTTAGTGTTGTTGTGTGTTGTTGTTGTTGTTGTGTGTTGTTGTTGTGTTGTTGTTGTTGTTGTTGTGTTGTTGTTGTTATGGTTGTTGTTGTTGTTGTGGTTGTTGTTGTTGTTGTGTGTTGTTTTTGTTGTTTTGTGTGTTGTTGTTGTTGTTGTGTTGTGGTGTTGTTGTTGTTGTTGTAGTTGTAGTTGTTGTTGTTGTTGTTGTTGTTGTTGTGTTGTTTGGTGTTGTTGTTGTTGTTGTGTTGGTGTTGTTGTTGTGTGTTGTTGGTATTTGTTGTTGGTTGTTGGTGTTGTGTGTATTTGTTGTTGTTGTTGTTGTTGTTGTTGTTGTTGTTTTTGTTGTGGTGTTGTTGTGTTGTTGTGTTGGTGTTGTTGTTGTTGTTATTGTTGTGTTCTTGTTCTTTCTTGTTCTGTTCTTGTTATTGTTCTTGTTCTGTTATGTCTTGTTATGTTCTGGTTCTTGTTCTTGTTCTTGTTCTTGTTCTTGTTCTTGTTTGTTTTGTTCTTGTTCTTGTTCTTGTTCTGTTCTTGTTCTTGTTCTTGTTCTTGTTCTTGTTATTGTTCTGTTCTTGTTCTTGTTCTTGTTCTTGTTCTTGTTCTTGTTCTTGTTATGGTCTTGTTCTTGTTCTTGTTCTGTTCTTGTTCTTGTTCTGTTCTTGTTCTTGTTTTGTTCTTGTTCTTGTTCTTGTTATTGTTCTTATGTTCTTGTTCTGTCTTGTTCTTGTTTCTTGTTCTTGTTCTTGTTCTTGTTTTGTTCTGTTCTTGTTCTTGTTCTTGTTCTTGTTCTTGTTCTGTTCTTGTATTGTTCTTGTTCTGTTCTTTGTCTGGTGCTTGTTCTTGTTCTTGTTCTTGTTCTTGTCTTGTTCTTGTTCTTGTTCTTGTTCTTGTTTTGTTCTGTTCTTGTTCTTGTTATTGTTCTTGTTATTGTTCTGTTCTTGTTACTTGTTATTGTTCGTTATTGTTTCTTGTTTCTGTTCTTGTTCTTGTTCTGTTCTTGTTCTTGGTTTGTTTCTTGTCTTGTTCTTTCTTGTTCTTGTTCTTGTTCTTGTTCTTGTCTTGTTCTTGTTTTGTTTCTGTTCTGTTTGTCTTGTTATTGTTCTTGTTCTTGTTCGGTCTTGTTCTTGTTCTTGTTCTGTTCTTGTTGTCTTGTTCTTGTTTGTTCTTGTTCTTGTTCTGTTCTTGTTCGTTCTTGTTCTTGTTCTTGTTCTTGTTCTTGTTCTTGTTCTTGTTCTTGTTCTTGTTCTTGTTCTTGTTCTGTTCTTGGTTGTTCTTGTTCTTGTTCTGTTCTTGTTCTTGTTCTTGTTCTTGTTCTTGTTCTTGTTCTTGTTCTTGTTCTTGTTCTTGTTCTTGTTTTGTTCTTGTTCTTGTTCTTGTTCTTGTTCTTGTTCTTGTCTTGTCTTGTTCTTGTTCTTGTTCTTGTTCTTGTTCTTGTTCTTGTTCTTGTTCTTGTCTGTTCTTGTTCTTGTTTTGTTCTGTTCTTGTTCTTGTTCTGTTCTTGTTCTTGTTCTTGTTCTTGTTCTTGTTCTTGTTCTTGTTCTTGTTCTGTTCTTGTCTTGTTCTTGTTCTTGTTGTGTTCTTGTTATTGTTCTGTTATGGTTTTATTTTTTGTTCTGTTGTTCTTGTTCTTGTTATTGTTATTGTTATTGTTATTGTTATTGTTATTGTATTGTTATTGTTATTGTTATTGTTATTGTTACTGTTACTGTTACTGTTACTGTTACTGTTACTGTTACTGTTATGTTACTGTTACTGTTACTGTTACTGTTACTGTTACTGTTACTGTTACTGTACTGTTACTGTTACTGTTACTGTTATGTTATGTTACTGTTACTTTACTGTTACTGTTACTGTTACTGTTACTGTTACTGTTACTGTTACTGTTACTGTTACTGTTACTTGTTACTGTTACTGTGATTGTTACTGTGATTGTACTGTGATTGTTACTGTGATTGTTATTGTTATTGTTATGTTATTGTTATTGTTATTGTTATTGTATTGTAATTGTTATTGTTATTGTTATTGTTATGTTATTGTTATTGTTATTGTTATTGTTATTGTTATTGTATTGTTATTGTAGTGTTATTGTTATTGTTATTGTTATTGTTATTGTTATTGTTATTGTTATTGTTATTGTTATTGTTATTGTTATTGTTATTGTTATTGTTATTGTTATTGTTATTGTTATTGTTATTGTTATTGTTAGTTATTGTTATTGTTATTGTTATTGTTATTGTTATTGTTATTGTTATTGTTATGTTATTGTTAGTTATTGTATTGTTATTGTTGTATTGTTATTGTTATTGTTATTGTTATGGTATGTTATTGTTATTGTTATTGTTATTGTTATTGTTATGTTATTGTTATTGTTTATTGTTATTGTTGTGTTTATTGGTTTGGTGTTGTTGTTGTTGTTGTTGTTGTGTTGTTGTGGTTGTTGTTGTTGTTGTGTTGTTGTTGTGGTTGTTGTTGTTCTTGTTGTTGTTGTTGTTGTTGTTGTTGTGTTGTGGTTATTGTGTTGTTATTGTTGTTGTTATTGTTGTTGTTATTGTTGTTGTTATTGGTGTGTTAGTGTTTGTTATTGTTGTGTTATTGTTGTTGTTATTGTTGTTGTTATTGTTGTTGTTATTGTTGTTGTTGTTGGTTGTTGTTGTGGTGTGTGTTGTTGTTGTTGTTGTGTTACTGTGTGTTACTGTAGTTACTGTTACGTTACTGTTACTGTTAGGCTAATGCTACTGCTACTTGCTACTGCTACTGCTACTGCTACTGCTACTGCTACTGCTACTGCTATGCTACTGCTACTGCTACTGCTATGCTACTGCTACTGCTACTGCTACGCTACTGCTACTGCTACTGCTACTGCTATGCTACTGCTACTGCTACTGCTACTGCTACTGCTACTGCTACTGCTACTGCTACTGCTACTGCTACTGCTACTGCTACTGCTACTGTACTGTTACTGTTATGTTACTGTTACTGTTACTGTTCTGTTACTGTTACTGTTATGTTACTGTTACTGTTACTGTTACTGTTACTGTTACGGTTACTGTTACTGTTACTGTTACTGTTACTGTTACTGTTACTGTGTACTGTTACTGTTGCTGTGACTGTTGCTGTTGCTGGTGCTGTTGCTGTTGCTGTTGCTGTTGCTGTTGCTGTTGCTGTTGCTGTTGCTGTTGCTGTTGCTGTTGCTGTTGCTGTTACTGTTACTGTTACTGTTACTGTTATGTTACTGCTACTGTTATATGCTACTGCTACTGTTACTGCTACTGCTACTGCTACTGCTACTGCTACTGCTATGCTATGCTAGCTACTGCTACTGCTACTGCTACTGCTACTGCTAGCTACTGCTACTGCTACTGCTACTGCTACTGCTACTGCTAATGCTACTGCTACTGCTACTGCTACTGCTACTGCTACTGCTACTGCTACTGCTATGCTACTGCTACTGCTACTGCTACTGATACTGCTACTGCTACTGCTACTGCTACTGCTACTGCTACTGCTACTGCTACTGCTACTGCTACTGCTACTGCTACTGCTACTGCTACTGCTATGCTACTGCCTACTGCTACTGCTACTGCTACTGCTACTGCTACTGCTACTGCTACTGCTACTGCTACTGCTACTGCTACTGCTACTGCTACTGCTACTGTACTGCTACTGCTACTGCTACTGCTACTGCTAGCTACTGCTACTGCTACTGCTACTGCTATGCTACTGCTACTGCTACTGCTACTGCTACTGCTACTGCTACTGCTACTGCTACTGCTACTGCTACTGCTATGCTACTGCTACTGCTACTGCTACTGCTATGCTACTGCTATGCTACTGCTACTGCTACTGCTACTGCTACTGCTATGTACTGTTACTGTTACTGTTACTGGTACTGTTACTGTTACTGTTACTGTTACTGTTACTGTTACTGTTACTGTTACTGTTACTGTTACTGTTACTGTTACTGTTTTTACTGTTACTGTTATGTTACTGTTACTGTTACTGTTACTGTTACTGTTATGTACTGTTACTGTTACTGTTACTGTTACTGTTACTGTTACTGTTACTGTGTACTGTTACTGTTACTGTTATGTTACTGTTACTGTTACTGTTACTGTTACTGTTACTGTTACTGTTACTGTTACTGTTACTGTTACTGTTACTGTTACTGTACTGTTACTGTGACTGTGACTGTGACTGTGACTGTGACTGTGACTGTGACTGTGACTGTGACTGTGACTGTGACTGTGACTGTGACTGTGACTGTGACTGTGTACTGTGACTGTGACTGGACTGTGACTGTGACTGTGACTGTGACTGTGACTGTTATTGATTGTTATTGTTATTGTTATTGTTATTGTTATTGTTATTGTTATTGTATTGTTATTGTTATTGTTATTGTATTGTTTTGTTATTGTTATTGTTATTGTTATTGTTATTGTTATTGTTATTGTTATTGTTATTGTTATTGTATTGTTATTGTTATGTTATTGTTATTGTTATTGTTATTGTTATTGTATTGTTATGTATGTTATTGTTATTGTATTGTTATTGTTATTGTTATTGTTATTGTATGTTATTGTTATTGTTATTGTTATTGTTATTGTTATGTTATTGTTATTGTTATTGTTATTGTTATTGTTATTGTTATTGTTTTGTTATTGTTATTGTTATTGTTATTGTTATTGTTATTGTTATTGTTATTGTTATTGTTATTGTTATTGTTATTGTTATTGTTATTGTTATTGTTATTGATTGTTATTGTTATTGTTATTGTTATGTTATTGTTATTGTTATTGTATTGTTATGTTATTGTTATTGTTGTTGTTGTTGTTGTTGTGTTGTTGTGTTGTTTGTTGTTGTTGTGTTGTGTTGTTGTGTTGTGTGTTGTGTTGGTGTTGTTGTGTTGTTGTGTGTGTGTTGTTGTTGTTGTTGTTGTGTTGTTGTTATTGTTGTTGTTATTGTTGTTGTGTGGTTGTTGTTGTGTGTTGTTGTTGTTGTGTTGTTGTTGTTGTTGTTGGTTGTTGTTGTTGTTGTGGTGTGTTGTGTGTGTTGTTGTTGTTGTGTTGTTGTTGTGTTGTTGTTGTTGTGTTGTTGTGTTGTGTTGTTGTTGGTTGTTGTTGTGTTGTTGTTGTTGTTGTTGTTGTTGTTGTTGTTGTTGTGTTGGTGGTTTGTTGTGTTGTTGTTGTGTTGTTGTTGTTGTTGTTGTGTTGTGTGTGTTGTTGTTGTTGTGTTGTTGTTGTTGTTGTTGTTGGTTGTTGTGTTGTTCTTGTGTTGTTGTGTTGTTGTTGTTGTTGTTCTTGTTATTGTTATTGTTATGTTATGTTATTGTTATTGTTATTGTTATTGTTATTGTTATTGTTATTTTATTGTTATGTATTGTTATTGTATTGTTATGTTATTGTATTGTTATTGTATTGTTATTGTTATTGTATGTTATGTTATTGTTATTGGTATTGTTATTGTTATTGTTATTGTTATTGTTATTGTATTGTTATTGTTATTGTTATTGTTATTGTTATGTTATTGTTATTGTTATTGTTATTGTTATGTTATTGTTATTGTTATTATTGTTATTGTTATTGTTATTGTTATGTTATTGTTATTGTATTGTTATTGTTATTGTTATTGTTATTGTTATTGTTATTGTTATTGTTATTGTTATTGTTATTGTTATTGTTATTGTTATTGTTATTGTTATTGTTATTGTTATTGTTATTGTTATTGTATTGTTATTGTATTGTTATGTTATGTTATTTTGTTATTGTTATTGTTATTGTTATTGTTATTGTTATGTTATGTATGTTATGTTATTGTTATGTTATGTTATTGTATTGTTATTGTTATGTTATTGTTATTGTTATGGTTATTGTTATTGTTATTGTTATTGTTATGTTATTGTATTGTTATTGTTATTGTATTGTTATTGTTATTGTTATTGTTATTGTTATTGTTATGTTATTGTTATTGTTATTGTATTGTTATGTTATGTTATTGTTATTGTTATTGTTATTGTTATTGTTATTGTTATGTTTTTTGTTTTTTTTTTTTTGTTATTGTAGTGTATTGTTATTGTTATTGTATTGTTATTGTTATTGTGATTGTTATTGTTATTGTGATTGTTATTGTGATTGTGATTGTTATTGTTATTGTTATTGTGATTGTTATTGTGATTGCCTGCCCTGCGTCACTGCCACAAAGTTTCTGGTTGTCTTGGCTCTTTTGTCAAACTTCCGGCACTCGATCGACTCGTTTCCCCAAAATCCTTTCTCTTTTCTGCTCCTCTACCCAAAACTCCCGTTCTCACCATTTCATCGGTCAAAGCGCCAGCCTTTAGAATCGCGCTCTGAATAGTAGGAGGAGCAGTAGCGGTTACCATTGCCCGGATTTGAGGCGCAAGTCTCCAAATGTACCTCTCTATCCTTTTTGATTCCGGGGTGACTAGATGCGGAACCAACCTTGCTAGCTCATGAAAACGATCGGTGTAAGCTGCGTGCCCAGCCCCCACCATGGCATGATTCCAGAACTCATGCTCAAGTTTTTGCATCTCATTGAGAGGACAGTACTCCTCGGTGATTAGGGCCTTGAACTCATCCCACGACATTTGCATCGCGGATTCCCTTCCCCTAGCCTGAATCTGAGTGTTCCACCATGTCAGTGCCTTGCCCTGTAGTGAGCAAGTGGCGTACTTAATTCTTTGGCTGTCGAGGCATTCGCTGATGTTGATCACGGCCTCCATCTTTTCAAGCCATCTGGTCAGAGCTATGGCTCCACCTTTGCCATCAAACTCTCGTGGTTTACAAGCCACGAATTCCTTGTACGAACATCCCCGTCTGGTATTCACAACCCCGGTCTCATTAACAATTACAGCTTCGTTACCGGCTGTACCACCATTTCCGGTCTCCTGATTGCTTTCATTCCCAGTCGGGTTACCGTTATCCTCATTTTCATTGCCACCGTCCCCGTGGGGGTGAGAATTCTGAAGAGCATCACTCACTTTGGCCACGATTGTCAGAATCAGTGCGGCCAACTGTTGAGCGATCAGGGATGCCACATCAGTGTTCCCTGTTCCTTGATTGTTACTGGCAGGAGCATCACTTGTTCTTGGGGTTCTTCCCCTGCCTCTGCCTCTGCCTCTTGGGGTTTCAATTCCGCTACTATTACTGCGAGTAGACCTTCGAGGCGGCATGTTCTATTCATAAAAGAGATAACATGTAAGCTTTAGTCACCATATGATACACAAGTATTCCGTTTATCAAGTTCCAATGTTCATGTTCCGGTCGGTCAAGATCACCATGCAGCCCATTTCAAGCATATTCTCGGTATACCGGCGTTGTTTATATATAGGGTTCCCCGCAGCATTCCCACCACAACCACGATGTACCGAGAATGATGCCCGATCCGGTTACATGACATCCGACTTTCCTTACATCATATCCATAATAATCTATCAGGTCAACTGAGAGCACAAGCACGTAATCACGTATAGTCTGTGGAGGTTGCCTATCTCGCATCCTTAAAGGATTCAGACATAGCCTCCTCGGGTCGGTCTCAGTATCCAAGGTCAGGCGCAGTATATGATCTGTGAAGATCTCTTCGGGTCTTAATACCCGAATCTGGTTATGATAACTTGGCGCGCAGAGGGAACGGAAGATCTAATAGGAGCATCCCATAAAAGAGTGAGCACAAGGCTCTCTCATAGGGTGGTGGAAAGATCACAAAACAGATAGATAACGAACAAGTAATGAGGAACACGTATGAGATACAAAATGCACACAACCCTGGCATGCAATCTACATGAAGGTTCCTAGGTTATAGTCTAGGTCAAGCGTATTGCCTAATTCTCTATAACCAATGGTTCTGATACCAGTCTGTCACACCCCCGCTAAGAGCGGAAACACGGGGTGCGACGAGACGGGAATCATCATAAAACATGGTAAGCGATAGAGATGCAATAATAAAATGATGACAAACGTGTCATGACGACACCGACAACAAGGGGACTTGTGTCGTGTATAGTCAATGTCCACGACAGCATAGCCATAAGCATAAGAAGATAAACGATTCACATGATCACATAAAGATGAAATTGTAATGTAAATTCCCACAACCCAGGAACAAGTTTCAAAAGATTATAATTGTTTACACAGTTCAACATTGTTCAAAGTAACTGTTTGTCAAACATGTTTAGTCAAAAAATGCATCCTAGGGTCTCCACTAAGGCAGCACACCTAGAACCTCAGCAGCTTGATCACCTGAAAAGATATGCTCAAATGGTTAACAAATTGTTGGTGAGTTCGCAGGTTTAAGTAATAAAAATGTAAGTGATGTTGTATAAAGTAAATGATATGGAATACCGTGAATACAGTTATATACACAAGTAAAATCACATGACATGAGCTTTGCAACCAAACCTAGCGACGTACACAAAGAAATTGTCGGCGTATATTCACCCAAGACCCGTACCTGGCTATTGCTGGTACTAACTAGTATACCAACACGAGGGTGGGGTGTCAACCCAGTAGTACTACCAATACCTAACCATTGGTTCCCACACTGGAATTAAATAGTTGCAAAGATAGAACCACACAGCAGACCCAAGCATGTATCAGATAAGTACTTGCAACACAGTATCACGTTGATTCCTTGTATGAAAATTGTATGTATGTTGTACAGATAGAAAACGGGCGACCATACTTTTCCCCTGTCACACCCCCAAACCACAGCGGTTTCCCGTGGGGTGCGAATATCATGATTTCATAGTCACTGATCGACCACTACATGGTTTTGTAAAACATACATCTCAAATAAGTTTAAAATACATCATTGTTCAGAGTTAAATTTGCGGAAGCAATAGTAATGAGGTAAATTGTTTCAAAACATGACAATTACGAAGATGAATGTCCCAAATAGCATGAATGGCCCTATACATGAGATGTTCCATGCTAGCTTAACTTGATGCATCTATCAATTACCTGAGAAAACATGCATGAAAAATGTCAACATAAAGTTGGTGAGTTCACAGGTTTGAAAGTAATAGTAAACAGTGTAATGGACCACAAGTCTTTCCATGATTTTATTGTTGATCATACAATACTACAATATTATATAAGCACCGCAACCGAAGCTAGACTGTAACTGTAACAAATTGCCCCTCCCCATGCCTACCGTAAGCATGAGTGTGAACAGGCTAATAATGCACCCGTTTAGACCTCCAGTCAAGATTAGGGTAATTAATCCGGGTGGGGGTAGTCAAACCCAATAGTACTATCCATGATTACCTCGCTTTGGGAAATAAACTAACGGTTCGATAACAGGGGACTTTATACGGTAAGTAAACAACTTATATAACATGTGAAATCATTGACAAGTAAATGTGTCCAAGTAAATTAGTAATTTGCATGTAATCTCCCCCCAAATGGAAAATAAGTGAAAACGGGGCCGTGAAACTCACCTCAATTGCACGCGTGAATACTACCAATAGTCTGTATGTACGATTGGTCTAGGAATTTCCTAAACAAAATCACAATATATTCATGAGGTCATGATTACTAACCCTAGATGGTCATGCATAACTCATCCACAAAGGTAGCTTTGAAAATGCCAATTGACTAATTAGTCATGTCGGGTCGTAAATGTTTTATTTAGATTCTCGTCTTCATCTTTATTTTCCTAAAGATACATAATGTATTGAGGGTGTTTTATATTAAGTATAATGGTATTATACTTTCCATGTTTATGGGTTCCCTTTTTTTTTACCAAATATCTCTAAAAGTTTACCTTTATCAAATATAGGTATTTGACAGCATCAAGGGAATTTCTTGGGTCTGGTTGTCATCCTCTTTTCATGGTACAAAGAATTTTTATAAAATCTGATACTTTTATCATATCTAGGTCTATGTCTTAGGATTCCAAAAAGGTATAGCTTGTATCCTACAACTGAGTTTAAGTGCCTTTAAATGGTTCATGAAGCAACAGATGTCAGTGCAGCACTTTCCTGTATATGTCTATGGAATTTACCTTTTTGAGAGGTCAAAACTTACATTCACAAATAGATCCTATATTACTTTTAAACCTAACACCTTAAGCTAAGTTACCACAGAAGGAAAATCTTCAATTTATTACCTTAAGCATAACTTATGCCTCATTCTTTCTGCCCTATTTATTCTGTCAAAAATTCAGGTTCAGCACTTTAATTTGTTTGTACGTTTTGGAAGGGTTATACTCATCTATAAATTTCAAGTTGGATGGGTTAGAAACTAGACATCCTAAAGTTAATGGTAGGCTCAAGAATCGGTTCATTTGACCATGTTTAGGTCAAGTTATGGTCTTGAAAACACAGAACATGAATCTGCCAGAAAGTGTTTTACATGTTTTGTTACTTTTTAAACTTTGTTAGAGCACTTTTGGATGAGGTAGTGAACATGAACACATCATGGTGATGTATGGAAGATTAAAAACAAGGTTCTAACCTTAAACAAGCAAGGAGAAGAGATGGTAGTCTTGAAATGCAAGGAAAAGAAGGTTTGATCCTTTGAACTAAGAAAACCCAACAAGAAAAGGTGAGAAGATGTTGTAGGATGTTTGGGAGCTTCAAAACTCACTTGATCTTCAATAATGGCACTTGACTCACCCAAGATTTGTGGAAAATGAGTTGAAAATAAAATGAAATGGTGGAGGTGGTGTCTTGGCCGAATTTGGAGAGAAGGAAGGAAGGAGAAGAGTGTGTTGGTGATTTGTGTGGATGAAGTGTGTGAATGTTGCTTATATTTGTAAGCTCTACAACTCCTAACTTTGTCTCTTGGTCAACCATAGGGAAAGGAGCTTCACACATATGGAAAGGAATCATGTAGCTTTGTTCATAACCTTTTCCTTAACACTAAAATGGCAAATCTTGAGCTTCACAAAAGACAACTTGTCTTGTAAGGATTTGACAAGGGAAGAAGACTAAAATAAAAGTGAGGGGAGGGGGGTAAGGGGACGGTTATGGGGGGTGGGAAATGGGTTGATTTTTCAATTTTATGTAGTATTGGGTATTGGGTGGTATTTGTTGCATTATATAATATATATATATATATATATATATATATATATAATATTATATATATATATATATATATATATATATATATATATATATATATTCAATATTTTTACTCCTTACTTTTTAAAATACATTTAGAATTGTATAAGTACTTGTATAATATCATATATATATAAATATATATAAATATTGATGGTATGCTAATGATGCATCATGTAGTTAGTAGATCCGTTAAAAGGATTCGTTCGGGTAAAATATTAATTTACGTGATTAGGTGTATTTATAAAGTCAAGCTTTTCCAATGCATTTGGTTTGGAATCTAAAATACTTTGAACCATCTAAATGAATTTATTAGTACATGTATATGAATTATGACCAATGTTCATGTGTGCCGGTTGTATCGCGTGTAAAAATGGTAATTACGTCGAATCACCGATGCATGAAATGTAATGCGTGAAATTTTGCAATGCATAAAACGGTTTCAATAATTGGAATTCAATTGAAAATCAAGTATTATAGGGGTAATTATAACCAAGTCAAGGTCGGGTATTGACCTGAAATTGCCGGTTGTCACATACTCCCCATGTTAGAAAGAATTTCACCGAAATTCAGTTAGGGTTGTCTGCAGATGCCAGAGTTTCAAACAAGTAAAGGTAGTTGAGCTTCATTTGGTATTCGCGTTCCCAAGTAAATTTGGGTCCTCGTCTGGAATTCCACCGGACCTTCACTATGGGAATGCGGCTTCGTTTCATCTTCTTTACCTCTCGATCTAGGATCTCCACGGTTTCTCAATAAAGTGAAGTTGTTCATCAATCTGAACCTCATCGAGTGGTATAACTAGAGTTTCATCTGACAGTTACTTCTTCAGATTTGACACGTGGAAAGTGTCATGAACAATACTAAGTTCTTGAGGAAGTTTGAGCTTGTAAGCTATAGGGCCAATCCTGGTTAGGATTTCAAATGGTCCAATGTATCTAGGATTTAGCTTACCACATTTGCCAAAATGAATGACTCCTTTCCAAGATGAGACTTTGAGTAGAACCTTATCTCCCACTTGGAATTCCAATGGTTTACGTCTCACATCAGCGTAGCTTTTTTTGACGGTCACGCACGGCTTTGAGTCGGTTCTGAATTTGAACGATCTTTTCCATGGTCTCGTGTATGATCCTGGGACCAGTGAGTTGACTATCACCAATTTCTGTCCAACACAGTGGTGATCGACACTCCTTCCATACAGTGTTTCAAACGGAGCGGCTTTGATACTGGTGTGATAGCTATTATTGTAAGAAAACTCAGCTATGGATAGATGAGTATCCCAACGGTTTCCAAAGTCTATCACGCAAGCTCTAAGCATGTCTTCTAACATCTGAATAGTCCATTCACTCTGACATCTATTTGAGGGTGGTATGCGGTACTCATATCCAGCCGTGTACCCAAGGCCTTTTGTAAAGATTGCCAAAATCTCGAGGTAAATCGACTGTCTCGATCGGAGATAATGGAGATCGGTACTCCATGTCTCGAAACAACCTCTTTGAGATGAACTCTTATCAACCTTTCCATCTTATCAGTCTCCTTAATTGGTAGAAAGTGGGCAGACTTTGTCAGTCGATCCATAATTTCCCAAATCGTATCACAACCGGTGGGCGTCTTGGGTAGTTTTGTGATGAATTCCATGGAAATCTACTCCCATTTCCATTGCGGAATCTCCGGTTAGTGCAGTAATCCAGATGGTTTTTGGATATTACGCCTTAACCTTCGAACACGTGAGGCACTTGCTAACATAAATGGCTATGTCAGCTTTCATGTTCGGCCACCAGTATAACTCCTTAAGATCCTGATACATCTTATCAGAGCCGGGTGGATGGAGTATTTTGATTTGTGTGCCTCATTCATTACAAGTTCCCGTAAGTTCCCATAATTTGGCACCCAAATTCGATTCATAAAGTATCAAGCTCCATCAGACTTGATCTCGAATTGCTTATCCATGTCGCGAAGAGATTTATTTTTCAAATTCTGTTCCTTTAGTGCTTTAGACTGAGCATCACAAATTTGAGTAGTTAGACTCGTATGAATCGTCATTCCCAACGCTCGCATTCGTACATTTTTGGTTCGTTCTTTCCTACTCAGAGCGTCTGCTACCACATTCGCATTTCCAGGATGATAACGAATCTCGCAGTCATAAT
This sequence comes from Flaveria trinervia, assembly GCA_025506515.1. NCBI lineage: Eukaryota > Viridiplantae > Streptophyta > Magnoliopsida > Asterales > Asteraceae > Flaveria > Flaveria trinervia. The sequence continues at coordinate 24,772,850 of CM046445.1, read as the reverse complement.
CGTTCAGTAACTCAACCCACCTGCGTTGTCTCATGTTTAATTCCTTCTGATCGAAGATGTGTTGAAGGCTTTTATGATCAGTGAATATAGTACACTTGGTACCATATAAGTAGTGTCGCCAAATCTTTAATGCAAAGACAACAGCTCCCAATTCGAGATCGTGAGTAGTGTAATTTTTCTCATGCACTTTCAGTTGTCATGAAGTGTAAGCAATAACTTTGTCTTGTTGCATCAGGACACAGCCAAGTCCTTGTCGTGATGTGTTGCAGTACACGACAAAACCATCATTCCCCTTTGGTAGGGACAAAATTGGTGCGCAACACAATTTATGCTTTAACAATTGAAACGCTGCTTCTTGCTTATCACCCCAATCGAATTTCTTGTCTTTCTGAGTTAAGGTTGTCAATGGTTGGGCTATTTTGGAGAAATTTTTGATAAAGCATCGGTAATAACCTGCCAAACCTAGGAATTGTCGCACCTCAGTCGGGGTCTTAGGTGCTTCCCAGTTCTTAATGGCCTCTATCTTGGATGGGTCAACATGTATTCCTTTCTCGTTAACCACATGCCCGAGAAATTGCACTTCTCGGATCCAGAAGTCGCATTTTGAGAATTTTGCGTATAATTTCTCGTTCTTGAGTAGTTCCAAAATAACTTTAAATGTTTTTCATGCTCATCCTTGGTTCGTGAATATATCAAAATGTCATCGATGAAGACGATCACGAATTTATCCAAGTAGGGTTTGCATACTCTATTCATGAGATCCATGAATACAGCTGGCGCATTGGTTAAATCAAATGGCATGATCATGAACTCATAGTGACCATAACGAGTTCGAAATGCGGTCTTGGGGATATCTTCCTCTTGAATTCGTAATTGGTGATATCCCGAACGCAAGTCAATTTTGAGTAGTAACTAGATCCCTGAAGTTGGTCGAATAAGTTGTGGATTCGAGGGAGAGTGTACCGGTTCTTAATGGTGAGTTTGTTTAACTCCCGGTAGTCGATACACATTCAAAAAGATCCATCGTTCTTCATAACAAATAACACCGGGGCTCCCCAGGGTGAGAAACTTGGTCTTATGAATCCTTTATATAACAATTCTTGTAATTGATTAGACAACTCTTGCATCTCTGATGGTGCTAATCGGTATGGGGATCATGCTACTGGAGCAGCCGGGTACCAAGTCATTTCGAAATTCGACTTGCCTTTGAGGTGGAGTCCGGACAAGTCCTCGGGAAAGACTTCCGGATAGTATCGCACGATGGGTATATCCTCGATTCTTCTCTCTTCGGTTTGCTTCTCCATTATGTGCGCCAAGATTGCATGATAGCCCTTTCACAAGTACCTTCGAGCCTTCATACAAGAAATGATCCTTAACACCATACCATACTTTTCTCCTTGAATTGATATGGTGTCTCCATTGGTCCAGTCGGCTAGGCATCCACTCCCACTAACGAACGTCAATTCTGCGTCTTTTGGGCGCAAGCTCAGGCTCATCAGTACAGTCTCGAAAGGGTTTGGCAGTATGGATAGGAATATGAACCTGCTTCCTAGGAGTGTGTGCAAGAAGCACACTCCCAGGGCGAGCACGATAGCGACGGAAAGAGAGCGGTGGTACATCTGGACTAAAGATATGGTGGGTGTCCATAGCCACCGGCTCGGGACAAGCAGCTATAGAGGTGGGGTCGGTAGGCTCGGGAGCGAGGTGGAAGGGGTTAGGGTCTACTAGAAGAGTCAGGTCAGAGGGTTGAGGAGTCAAGTCAAAGGGCTGGGTAATAGGATTCGCAGGGTGAGAGGTGGGGTCACTAGACTGGGGGATGGCCTCGGAGGGCTCTGGGTTGGAAGCGACCGGGTTGAAATCGGCCGGGTCAGAATCGTCCGAGTCGGAATCGATCGAGTCGGAGTCGGCCGGGTCAGAGTCGACCGGATCGGTATCGGATGTCTGGAAAACTATGTCAATGGACTCCGAATCTAGGTCAACTACCTCGGTGTCAGCAGGCTGTAGGGTGGGATCTATGGCCTCGGGAGTGGGGTCGAGTGGCTGAGGATAAGTAGTTATTGGAGCAGACTGTAGGGATGGCTCAACAAATATATGAGACATGGTCAGTGGAACGACCATTGGGAATTGCGGTCCGATGATACGCATGACTCCCGGGACAAGATCCTCCGGGAGGTCGGCATGAATATCGGGTGTACACGCCACCAATAAGTGCCTGGAGGAGAAGGAGGTAGTCCGGAGAACCGAGTCGAGGATAATGCCTCCAAGGCGCCAGGTGTGGGGTCAGGAGTAGTTTGGTGACACGGACAACAGGTGGCGTAGGGGTCTCGGTTTCAGTACCACCAGTCGGCTAAATCAAAGCATCAGGAGTAGAAGTTAGGAGGACAGATGTGGATCCTGCAAAAGAGGTCGAAGATGTGGGCTCGTACTCCTCATCCAAATCAAAAATGTAAATCGGCAATGATGCTGAAGACATCTCTATGACAAGGCAATACACAAGTACAATTTATATAAGTTAAGTTAATACAAAATGTACTAAAGTCATGCAATGAGCTACGGTTATAGACTAGGCACTAAATTCAACCTAATTCCCTATAACCAATGGCTCTGATACCAATCTGTCACACCCCCAAACCACAGCGGTTTCCCGCGGGGTGCGAACATCATGATTTCATAGTCACTGATCGACCACTACATGGTTTTGTAAAACATACATCTCAAATAAGTTTAAAATACATCATTGTTCAGAGTTAAATTTGCGGAAGCAATAGTAATGAGGTAAATTGTTTCAAAACATGACAATTACGAAGATGAATGTCCCAAATAGCATGAATGGCCCTATACATGAGATGTTCCATGCTAGCTTAACTTGATGCATCTATCAATTACCTGAGAAAACATGCATGAAAAATGTCAACATAAAGTTGGTGAGTTCACAGGTTTGAAAGTAATAGTAACAGTGTAATGGACCACAAGTCTTTCCATGATTTTATTGTTGATCATACAATACTACAATATTATATAAGCACCGCAACCGAAGCTAGACTGTAACTGTAACAAATTGCCCCTCCCCATGCCTACCGTAAGCATGAGTGTGAACAGGCTAATAATGCACCCGTTTAGACCTCCAGTCAAGATTAGGGTAATTAATCCGGGTGGGGGTAGTCAAACCCAATAGTACTATCCATGATTACCTCGCTTTGGGAAATAAACTAACGGTTCGATAACAGGGGACTTTATACGGTAAGTAAACAACTTATATAACATGTGAAATCATTGACAAGTAAATGTGTCCAAGTAAATTAGTAATTTGCATGTAATCTCCCCCCAAATGGAAAATAAGTGAAAACGGGGCCGTGAAACTCACCTCAATTGCACGCGTGAATACTAGCAATAGTCTGTATGTACGATTGGTCTAGGAATTTCCTAAACAAAATCACAATATATCATGAGGTCATGATTACTAACCCTAGATGGTCATGCATAACTCATCCACAAAGGTAGCTTTGAAAATGCCAATTGACTAATTAGTCATGTCGGGTCGTAAATGTTTTATTTAGATTCTCGTCTTCATCTTTATTTTCCTAAAGATACATAATGTATTGAGGGTGTTTTATATTAAGTATAATGGTATATACTTTCCATGTTTATGGGTTTCCCTTTTTTTTTACCAAATATCTCTAAAAGTTTACCTTTATCAAATATAGGTATTTGACAGCATCAAGGGAATTTCTTGGGTCTGGTTGTCATCCTCTTTTCATGGTACAAAGAATTTTTATAAAATCTGATACTTTTATCATATCTAGGTCTATGTCTTAGGATTCCAAAAAGGTATAGCTTGTATCCTACAACTGAGTTTAAGTGCCTTTAAATGGTTCATGAAGCAACAGATGTCAGTGCAGCACTTTCCTGTATATGTCTATGGAATTTACCTTTTTGAGAGGTCAAAACTTACATTCACAAATAGAGCCTATATTAATTTTAAACCTAACACCTTAAGCTAAGTTACCACAGAAGGAAAATCTTCAATTTATTACCTTAAGCATAACTTATGCCTCATTCTTTCTGCCCTATTTATTCTGTCAAAAATTCAGGTTCAGCACTTTAATTTGTTTGTACGTTTTGGAAGGGTTATACTCATCTATAAATTTCAAGTTGGATGGGTTAGAAACTAGACATCCTAAAGTTAATGGTAGGCTCAAGAATCGGTTCATTTGACCATGTTTAGGTCGAGTTATGGTCTTGAAAACACAGAACATGAATCTGCCAGAAAGTGTTTTACATGTTTTGTTACTTTTTAAACTTTGTTAGAGCACTTTTGGGATGAGGTAGTGAACATGAACACATCATGGTGATGTATGGAAGATTAAAAACAAGGTGCTAACCTTAAACAAGCAAGGAGAAGAGATGGTAGTCTTGAAATGCAAGGAAAAGAAGGTTTGATCCTTTGAACTAAGAAAACCCAACAAGAAAAGGTGAAGAAGATGTTGTAGGATGTTTGGGAGCTTCAAAACTCACTTGATCTTCAATAATGGCACTTGACTCACCCAAGATTTGTGGAAAATAAGTTGAAAATAAAATGAAATGGTGGAGGTGGTGTCTTGGCCGAATTTGGAGAGAAGGAAGGAAGGAGAAGAGTGTGTTGGTGATTTGTGTGGATGAAGTGTGTGAATGTTGCTTATATTTGTAAGCTCTACAACTCCTAACTTTGTCTCTTGGTCAACCATAGGGAAAGGAGCTTCACACATATGGAAAGGAATCATGTAGCTTTGTTCATAACCTTTTCCTTAACACTAAAATGGCAAATTTTGAGCTTCACAAAAGACAACTTGTCTTGTAAGGATTTGACAAGGGAAGAAGACTAAAATAAAAGTGAGGGGAGGGGGGTAAGGGGACGGTTATGGGGGGTGGAAATGGGTTGATTTTTCAATTTTATGTAGTATTGGGTATTTGGGTGGTATTTGTTGCATTATAGTAATATATATATATATATATATATATATATATATATATATATTCAATATTTTTACTCCTTACTTATTAAAATACATTTAGAATTGTATAAGTACTTGTATAATATCATATATATATATAAATATATATAAATATTGATAGTATGCTAATGATGCATCATGTAGTTAGTAGATCCGTTAAAATGATTCGTTCCGGGTAAAATATTAATTTACGCGATTAGGTGTATTTATAAAGTCAAGCTTTTCCAATGCATTTGGTTTGGAATCTAAAATACTTTGAACCATCTAAATGAATTTATTAGTACATGTATATGAATTATGACCAATGTTCATGTGTGCCGGTTGTATCGCGTGTAAAAATGGTAATTACGTCGAATCACCGATGCATGAAATGTAATGCGTGAAATTTTGCAATGCATAAAACGGTTTCAATAATTGGAATTCAATTGAAAATCAAGTATTATAGGGGTAATTATAACCAAGTCAAGGTCGGGTATTGACCTGAAATTACCGGTTGTCACATCCCCCATGTTGTAAATGTTTGTAAAATAGTATAAGCATAAAAAGGGGCCACAAAACTCACATGTTATGTGGTAAGTATGAAAGATCGAGATTTCCAATAGTGAATGCAATGATCGGTCAAACACCTATTGACAGTTATTGTCAAGCATAATGACATGTATAAAGCGTATAGTAATGTTTGGTCGGTTCGGGTTGTATCGGTTCGGTCGTGGGTAGCACACACACAAACGGACACACGCATCATCAGACACACGACGGGACCAGACGCTCGACCCACGTCCCATTCATACGAATCAACCTTCAATCATGCGAATTAGCTACTTTCGTGCGATTGAACCTTCATTCATGCGATTGGACTCAGTCGCACCACACAACACACACATTCGCACGACCCAACTTCCATGCGCACGAATCAACCCTCAATCGTGCGAATTAGCTACTTTCGTGTGATTGAACCTTCATTCGTGCGATTGGACTCCAGTCGTGCGAAACACGCACAATCGCATACACTCAGTCGGTCACCTGACTCAATCGCACACAATCATCCACACGTATGACTCAATCGTATACAGACACCCTGTCGCACGACATGCCTAGTCGCATAACTCAGTCGCACGATTGACTTAGACGCATGATTCAGTCGCACGACTCACTCAGTCGCACGGCTCAATCGCATGACAGACCCAGTCGCCCGAACTGCAGAATCGCGACTGTGGTCGGGCTGAGCAGCCCCGAGCTGCTCTAACGCGGGTTTTATACCACGAGGACTTCCAGAAACACTCAAAAAACATACACAAACATGAAACCCAAGAAGAAAGACCTCACACGCACCCACTCGACCTCATGTGCTCGGATGAACCCGAGCACCCGAAACCCTAGAAATCGCAGCAGTAAAACGAACCAAAAAAACGGGTTGAACAAGGTTGTCTACCTGCTAGGAATGCGTATACACGATGATAACCAAGATTTGGTGGTGAAAACACGACAAACGTGACGATTTTTGGTGCTAGATCGAGAGAGAAAGTGGAGAAAATGTTGAAGGTGAAGAAGATGAAGATGAGGATAAATGGCTGGGAATGGGGTTTATATACCCAGCCCAGGTTTGCAAAATTACAAGTTTAGTCCCTGCACTTAACCCTCGAGTTTCCCAAAAATTTGTTTCGGTTGATTACGATCTTAAAATGTTCGTTATATTACGGTTAAAAGCGTGTTTAATGGCATTTGATAGCCTAAAATGGTTTTATTAATGACAATGGTCGAAATTAAAAATGATATATTTAGTGGTAATGGTGGTGAAATTTATAAAAGTTTTATGCTTAACACACGCTCTTGAAGGAAGTACAGGCACAAGGGAAAAATAAGCAGTCATGATTCCGTAAAACAGGAGTTCATGAAGAAAAGGAAGATTAATTAAAATATTTCCATGTTATTTATGTCGTTCGACGGACCTTAAGGTGACGGATGTCACAGTATCCCCCAGTTGAGAGAGTTTCGTCCCGAAATTCAGCTGGAGTTAGGTCCAAGAGTGTCATCCACGAATAAGTGTGGGTATTTGAGTTTCATTTGATCTTCCCGTTCCCATGTAAACTCTGGCCCTCGTTTCGAATTCCACCTTATGCGAACAATTGGTATTCTACTGCACTTCAACTGTTTGACTTTACGATCCATGACCTCTATGGGTTCCTCAATTAATGTACAATCTCGCCAACTTGCCCATTTTGTAGTCTTCTCGGATTGGCAAGAAGTGTGCTGATTTCGTCATTCGATCCACTACGACCCATATCGAGTCATGCCCGTTGCTTGTTTTAGGGAGTTTGGTAATGAAGTCCATGGCTATATTCTCCTATTTCCACTCGGGAATTTCAGGTTGCTGTAATAATCCTGATGGTTCCTGATGTTCAGCTTTAACTTTCGAGCATGTCAAGCATCTGCTGACGTACTTGGCAATGTCTTTCTTCAGGCCTGGCCACCAGTACAGATCTTTGAGATCGTGGTACATCTTGTCTGCGCCAGGATGAATAGAATATCATGTCTTATGTGCTTCATCCATGACCAAGGTACGTACACCTCCCCACTTGGGTACCCATATACGGTCCACGAAGTACTGTACGCCATCGTCCTTGCACATCAGTTGTTTATCCAACCCTCGGAATTCTTCTCCCGCAAGGTTTTCTTCTTTCAACGCTTCACTTTGCGCAATTTGGATCTGAGCTTTCAAATTTGTTTGAATGGTCAATCCCAAAGCTCGAGCACGTAGTGGTTTCACGCGTTCTTTGCGGCTTAGAGCATCAACCACCACGTTAGCTTTCCCCGGATGATACCGGATTTCACAATCGTAGTCACTAAGAAGCTCTACCCAACGTCGCTGTCGCATATTGAGTTCCTTCTGATCCAGAATATGTTGAAGGCTTTTATGATCTGTGTATACGATGCATTTGGTTCCATACAGGTAATGCCTCCATATCTTAAGTGCGAATACTATAGCGCCCAACTCAAGATCATGAGTCGTATAGTTCTTCTCGTGCACCTTAAGTTATCGCGAAGCGTAGGCGATCACCTTATCTTTCTGCATTAGTACACATCCCAACCCTTGGTGCGAAGCATCACAATACACCACAAAATCATCAGTTCCGTCCGGGAGGGACAATATCGGTGCATTGCACAACTTATCTTTCAGCGTTTGGAACGCCCGTTCTTGCGCATCTCCCGAATCAAACTTCTTGTCTATCTGAGTCAGCAATGTCAACGGTTGAGCGATCTTTGAAAAGTTCGCAATGAAACGACGATAGTATCCAGCTAATCCTAAGACTGTCGTTTCTCTGAAGGTGTCTGGGGTGTATCCCATTTCTTTACCGCTTCGATCTTGCCGGGATCTACATGAATCCCGTCTTTGTTAACCACATGACCCAAAAACTACACCTCTCGCAACCAGAATTCACACTTCGAGAACTTGGCGAAAAGTTTCTCTTCTCTTAACAGTTCCAGTATTGCCCGAAGGTGTTCTTCATGGTCCTCCTTCGATCGAGAGTAGATAAGTATGTCGTCGATGAATACGATCACAAACTTATCCAAGTAAGGTTTGCACACTCGATTCATCAAGTCCATGAACACAGCTGGTGCGTTAGTCAATCCAAACGGCATGACCAAGAACTTATTGTTATTGTTATTGTTATTGTTGTTGTGTTGTTGTTGTTGTTGTGTTGTTGTTGTTGTCGTTCTTGTTGTCGTCATCGTTGTCGTCATCGTTTGTTGTCGTCATCGTTTGTTGTCGTCATCGTTGTCGTCATCGTTGTGGTCGTCATCGTTGTGGTCGTCATCGTTTGTGGTCGTCATCGTTTGTGGTTGCCGTGGCCGTCGCCGTGGCCGTCGCCGTGGCCGTCGCCGTGGCCGTCGCCGGGGCCGTCGCCGGGGCCGTCGCCGGGGCCGTCGCCGGGGCCGTCGCCGTGGCCGTCGCCGGGGCCGTCGCCGGGGCCGTCGCCGTGGCCGTCGCCGGGGCGTGGCGGCCGGGGCCGTCGCCGGGTCGTGGCGGCCGGGGCCGTGGCCGGGGCCGTGGCCGTGGCCGTGGCCGTGACCGTGACCGTTATTGTTATTGTCACACCCTCAAAATCCACTTGCGGAGTTTTACCGCGAGGCGTGTGAACAAACCAGGATCACAGTCAGTAGTTACTTAGAACGACTCTATATGCTATAATTTAAATGAAATCAACCCAAAGTAAATAAATTAACAGTGCGGAAGCATTTTGAAAACAACCCAAGCATCTGGACTTGCGCGTTCCACCAAGACAAAGCAGCACCCTCTAAAGTCCCGGTGGCATACTTTACTTGATCCGCTGGTGGACAGTTACATTTGGAGAAAACGGACTCAGTCTTCTCGAACCAGCGTACAAGCCCTACAGCACCCTCTGTACCGCTGTAGGTGTGTGGTTTACAGTCCATGAAGGACTTGTATGTACACATTGGTGGTCCTGTTTTAACACAACACACATTAATCAGACATCCCCTACAGATACAAAGGATATCAAATTTATCTTTCTGTCATTGTTTACCTGTTGGCTGACCCGCGTGGGCAGCAGCCACTGCCGCTTGAAAATGCTCATTAATTAGAGCAGCCAATTCTGCTGGAGTCATGTAATAGCACCACCACCCTGTTCTCCGTGCCACGTCCACGTCCGCGTCCACGACCACGTCCACGTCCACGGGCGTCCATTCTTTTCACTTTACATTCACAAATACAATAATGAGTAACATCAAACATATTTAACTCATTGAAGCATAGTAAACAGTAAACATAAGAAATACGTATCATCACAACCACAACATTCATAACAAAAATAATAACCAAAGTAAATAAATTTCAAATGAGTCACAATGTATTTAGCAATGTCAAAATTGAAGTTTGCCGTTCGTGTGGGGAAACAACCCTTCCCACATAGGTTTCAAAAATAAAACACTACGTAGTCTAAGACATATAAAGAAGTCAATCGACAACATCAGACCATCACTATCATCCTCCATCTCCTCCGGTCCTCCTCCTCGGGTCCCTCTCGGGATCCTCCTCATCCTCAGGGTCTGCTGCAGGAGCAGGAGCTATAGCAATCTGAAGTGCCTCTAGCTGGCTTCTAAAATGGCAATCCTATTATCGGCTACGGCATCCCGCTGTTCGTGAGCAGTCACGCGTCCTTGGAGTGCCATAACACCATCTTGCATATGGTGACAACCGTTCAGGGTCTTCCGTGTTTTCCTCGAGTTCATCCAATTGATGTCTTAGGTTGTAACCTCTTGTTTTAGTGTAGACATCACCCGTGAGTCGCCTTACTCGATGTGTTCAGTATCCAGTGCAGCCATTAGTGCAGCAATCAGTTGCTCGTTGGACTGCGATGTTCGTGGGAGTGAAAGCATGGGTTGATTGGCATTTTTCCTTGTCATTGGCTTTGGGACAGGTATGCGCTCCCTAAACATAATATGGTCAACAAACCTAGGATAAGAACGCCAGTCTCGCGGAGGGTCACGCTTCATCAATGCGAATGGTTGATCCCAGTCAATCTCCTCTCGGGGATAAGCCAGTCGGGGCCAATCGAATCCATCATCAGGTACAGGTGCGGGAGGTGGGGATTCAGATCGTGTAGGTGATTCGGGTCGTTTACCCGGAGCTCTCGAAGACGATGCCATGCTGCAGAGAGTGTGACGTGTATGCCAATGAGTATACAGTAGATGAGAATAAGGCACAGGTAACTAATTAACTGTATGCGGTTATAGTCTAGTGTGTATGCAACCTAGTTCCCTATAACCAATGGCTCTGATACCAATCTGTCACACCCTCAGAATCCACTTGCGGAGTTTTACCGCGAGGCGTGTGAACAAACCAGGATCACAGTCAATAGTTACTCAGAACGACTCTATATTCCATAATTTAAACAAAATCACCAAAATACAAACTTTAAACAATGCGGAAGCGTTTTGAAAACAACCCAAGGCAATGAAAGTATAACTATGGCAAAACAGGTGCCAACCCAAAAGAGTAAACCATAATTATTAAAATACTAAAATTGTCTTGAAGTTCGTGTCTTAGAATGCAGTGAACCATGCAGTGCTCCTATGGCAAGCAAGCTAATGACCTGAGAATAGCATACTAAAAATGTCAACACAACGGTTGGTGAGTTCAAGAGATATTCAAACATAGACAGTTTAATAATAGCGATATAAAAGTAGTGCATTGCAACAGATAGCTAGTCCGTTAACAGTAAATATTATTTCATAGTGATTTCGCAATTGAAGCTGACTGTGTTGTGGTTGTTGCCTCCTGCCACGACTTAACACGTCGTGACAATGTTCATTAGGACAACTTGCACCGGTGATCTCGAGTCACACAGGTGGGGCTCGTCAGACCCAGTAGTACTACCCAAATTTCCCCTCTAATCAATATTAACAATTCGAAAGTGTGAGGACTTTCCATGATAACTATATAATATTGTACACAACTTAAATACATAAAGCGTTCGTGATTTACCAGTATGCTATCCCCCCCAAAGAGAGTAAAAAAAGTAGGGCATGAACTCACCTGATATGCGTATAGATAACTAGGGTTGACTTGGCAATAGAATAGACAGACAACCTTCAGAGGTTACCTAGATCATATAAGTACATGAGTACATGTAATCAAAGAACATGGAAATCCTAAGTACACTACAACCAAGGACTCAAGATTTTAACCAAAACATACATGTTTGACCTAGTTGACCCGTTTGACCCGTTGGTGACTTTATGTGTTGTAAACCATTCAAGCAATCAAACACATATATCATACATGGTTATCATTCAAATAGATCATGTGTATGCTATATCAACCAGGTGTATCACTTAGATCATCATACAACCAAGTACCATACAAGTCATGCGAATCTAGAACATTAACATATCCACTAGTTATAACACAACTAACATGTCACACAAAGATCAACCATTCACCACATGCCATGTGAAGACACTCACGACTTTACATCCTAAACCCTGCCAATCCTACTAAGTAGGGGCCTCAGATTCGCACGCGTGTATAATTATCATAACCATATGCATTGCATTCACAACATCACAAAAATCAATTACCAGTCCCAAACATGATGTCCTAATACTAACCAACATCCAAACCATACATGATCACAAATGTCCAAATATCATTCATGATTATCCCAACATCACAAACAACCAAATTATCATATTTTACCATTAGAATTCATCCATGATCATACTAACATGCTCCTAACATCCCAAATATATTCAAACTACCATCTTTCACATTTGCATATAAATAAAGTTTCCCTTTGGGAAAGCACATCCCAAAATCTATCAAATACCAATATACTCATGGATTCATCAATAACACACCAATTCAAACTCATATCATCATCTAAGCATGATCAACAACATTCACACATCATAACTCATCAATTCATATCCTAAAAAGTTACTATCTTAGTAATGTATGAACTATAACATGTGTTCTTGAATTTCTAATGATCACAACAACAATCTAACATCTAATTATCACCATGAACATCCATAACATCATATCATCCATAGTTCAACATTACATGCAAATAAAGTTACTATTATTGTAACCTATGAACAATACATCAAAATCCCAACTTTCTTGCATAATCAATGTATTCCAACATTCATACAACCTATTAATCATCAAACATTCATCAAACACATCATCCATCATGCATAATCATGGCAATTTCGAATTAGGGTTTGCTTCATACCCAAAGTTCATGATCAAACCACTAACACCATATAATTCTTGCATAATCGACGTTACTAACATATATACAATCTAACTAACATACTAACATCACCAAACAACATCAAATTTGACCCCATGAAGGTCAATTTCGCACCCAAGGTTCGGCCACCAACAAAAACCCACAAAAACATGAAAAATCTAACCTTTAAACATGTAATTGCTTGAAATTGATGTTTCCTATGTGTTGTAATCCTTGAAATCGAATCAAATTCGCAGGGAATTGCTTGTTCTAGGTCGAATTCGAAGATGGAGAGAGGAGAGAGGGGGTGAGGTCGCGGCCGAAGGGGGGTGTGCGGAGGCTAGGGTTTTGTTTTGTTAGTTTTATTTACATAATTACCCTTTTTAACCCTTGTAATTTGTATTTTATAAAAACTAGGCTTTAAAGTCTTTGTAAAGTGTTTTTAACTTCATAATAAAAATATAAAATTATGAAAATCATTATATATCTTATCTTTATAAAAACACAAGACATACGAATAAATAGGCATGTTTCCGCGTTACGCGGATTAATTTTCTAGTTAACCTTTTAAAATTGTGTGTAAACACATAAACATCACCAATAATCACATAATCAATTAGATTCACATTAAATTAACATTATTCATTATTATTAGGTCACCAACGTTAAACGACAACTAGTGGTGCTCACGACACGTGTATACAAGACTTAACGGAACTAACGGAGTTTGGTAACGGAAATTTACCGGATGTCACATAATAGCACCACCACCCTGTTTTTCGGTGCCACGTCCACGTCCGCGTCCACGACCACGTCCGCGTCCACGACCACGTCCACGTCACGTCCACGGGCGTCCATTATTTTCACTTTACATTCACAAATACAATAATGAGTAACATCAACATATTTAACTCATTAAAGCATAGTAAACAGTAAACAAAAGAAAAATAACGAATCATCACAACCACAACATTCATAACAAAGATAATAACCAAAGTAAATAAATTGCAAATGAGTCACAATGTATTTAGCAATGTCAAAAAATGAAGTTTGTCGTTCGTGTGGGGAAACAACCCTTCCCACATAGGTTTCAAAAAAAAGAAAACACTACGTATTCTAAGTCATATAAAGAAGTCAATCGACAACATCTGACCCATCACTATCATCCTCCATCTCTTCCGGTTCCTCTTCCTCGGGTCCCTCTCGGGATCCTCCTCATCCTCAGGGTCTGCTGCAGGAGCAGGAGCTATAGCAATCTGAAGTGCCGCTAGCTGAGCTTCTAAAATGGCAATCCTATTATCGGCTACGGCGTCCCGCTGTTCACGAGCAGTCACGCGCCCTTGGAGTGCCAAGACCATCTGCATATGGTGACAATCGTTCAGGGTCTTCCCGTGTTGTTCCTCGAGTTCATCCAATTGGTGTCTCAGGTTGTACAACCTCTTGCTGTAGTGTACAGACATCACCCTTGAGCCGCCTTACTCGATGTTGTTCTGTATCCAGTGCAGCAATCAGTTGCTCGTTGGACTGCGCGTTCGTGGGAGTGAGGCATGGGTTGTTTGGCATTGTTCCTAGTCCTTGGCTTTGGGACAGGTACGCGCTCCCTAAAAATAATGGTTAACAAATCTAGGATAGGAACGCCAGTCTCGCGGAGGGTCACGCTTCATCAATGCAAATGGTGATCCCAGTCAATCTCCTCCGGGGATAAGCCAGTCGGGGCCAATTGAATCCATCATCAGGTACAGGTGCGGGAGGTGGGGATTCAGATCGTGTAGGTGATTCGGGTCGTTTACCCGGAGCTCTCGAAGACGATGCCATGCTGCAGAGAGTGTGATGTGTATGCCAATGAGTATACAGTAGATGAGAATAAGGCACGGGTAATAATTAACTGTGTGTGGTTATAGTCTAGTGTTTATGCAACCTAGTTCCCTATAACCAATGGCTCTGATACCAATCTGTCACACCCTCAAAATTCACTTGCGGAGTTTTACCGCGAGACGTGTGAACAAACCAGGATCACAGTCAATAGTTACTCAGAACGACTCTATATGCCATAATTTAAATGAAATCAACCCAAAGTAAATAAATTAAACAGTGCGGAAGCATTTTGAAAACAACCCAAAGATATAAAAGTATAATTATGGCAAAACATGTGCCAATCCCAAAAGAGTAATCATTAATCATTTAAATGATAAAAATTGTCTTGAAGACCATGTCATAGAATGCAGTGAACCATGCAGTGCTCCTATAGCAAGCAAGCTAATGACCTGAGAATAGCATACTAAAAATGTCAACACATGGTTGGTGAGTTCAAGAGATATTCAAACATAAACAGTTTAATAATAGAGATGTACAAGTAGCGTATTGTAACAGATAGCTAGTCCATTAACAATAAATATTATTTCATAGTGATTTCACAATTGAAGTTGACTGTGTTACGTTGTTGCCTCCTGCCACGACTTAACAGGCGTGACAATGTTCATTAGGACAACTTGCACCCGGTTGACCTCGAGTCACACAGGTGGGGCTCGTCAGACCCAGTAGTACTACCCAAATTCCCCGCTATTCAATATTAACAATTCGAAAGTGTGAGGACTTTTCCATGATATCAACACTATTATATTGTACATAACTTGAATACATAAAGCGTTCGTGATTTACCAGTATGCTATCTCCCCCAAAGAGAGTAAATAAAAAGTGGGGCATGAACTCACCTGATATGCGTATGGATACACAGAGTTTGACTTGTCAAACAGAATAGACAGACAACCTTCAGAGGTTACCTAGATCATATAAGTGCATGAGTACGTGTAATCAAAGAACATGTGAAACCCTAAGTACACTACAACCAAGGACTCAAGATTTCAAACAAAACAGACGTGTTTGACCTATTGACCCGTTTGACCCGTTGGTGACTTTATGTGTTGTAAACCATTCAAGTAAACATACACATATATCATACATGGTTAACATTCAAATAGACCATATGTATGCTATATCATCCAGGTGTAACACTTAGATCATCATACAACCAAGTATCATACAAGTCATGCGAATCTAAAACATTAACATATCCACTAGTTATAACACAACTAACATGTCACACAAAGATCAAACCACTCACCACATGCCATGTGAAGCCACTCACGACTTCACATCCTAAACCCTGCCAATCCTACTAAGTAGGGGCCTCAGATTCGCACGCGTGTATGATGATCATAAACATAATCATTAATCATATGCATTGCATCACAACAATCAATCACCAATACCAAACATGATGTCCTACTACTAATCAACATCCAAATCATACATGATCATAAATGTCCAAGTATCATTCATGATTACCCCGGCATCACATACAACCAAATTACCATGTTCTACCACATTAGAATCTATTTATGATCATACTAACATGTTCCTAACATCCCAAGCATGTTCAAGCTATCATTTTTCAGACTTTATGCAAATAAAGTTTCCCTTTTGGGAAAGTACATCCCAACATCTATCAACCATCCAATGTATTGATGAGTTTATCATAATTATACCATCTCATGCTCATAACAATATCTAGACATGATCAACATTACCTAATCACCATAATCTAACCATCTTCATAAACAAAAGTTTCTACTTTTGGCAAGCTATGAATCAACAACATCCATTCAAAGATTTCTAGCATTCATAACAACAATCTAGCATCTAATCATCATCATGAACACATCCATAACATCAATCCATCACCAGATCATCACTACATGCAAAATAAAGTTACTATTATTAGTAACCTATGAACACCAACTTCAATTCACCAATTTCTTGCAAAATCAATGTATCCTAACATTCATACAACCTACTAATCATCATACACTCATCAAACATCATCCATCATGCATAATCATGGCAATTTCGAACTAGGGTTTGCTTCATACACAAAGTTCATGATCAATCCACTAAAAACATAGAATTCATGCATAATCGACGTTAACTAACATGTATTCAATCTAACTAACATACTAACATCACCAACCAACATCAATTTCCACCCCATGAAGGCCAATTCACGAATTAGGGTTCGGCCCTAAACATAAACTCACAAAAACATGAAAAATCTAACCTTTAAACGTGTATTAACTTGCAATTGATGATTCCTACATGTGTATGCCTTGTAATCGAATCAAATTGATCTTTTGATGCTTGTTCTTGGCTGATTTTCGCAAAGGGAGGGGGTTTGGGAGATGTCTTGCGGCCGAATGGGTGGGGATTAGGGTTGGGATTTGTTTTGTTTAATTTAATTTACATAATTACCCTTTTAACCCTTGTAATTTGTATTTTATAAAAACTAGGTTTTAAACTCTTTGTAAAGTGTTTTTAACTTCATAATATAAAGATATAAACTTATGAAAATTATTATATATCTTATCTTTATAAAACACAAGACATACGAATAAATAGGCACGTTTCCGCGTTACGCGATTAATTTTCTAATTAACATTTTAAAAACGTGTAAACACATAAACATAACCCAATAATCACATAATCAATTAGATTCACATTAAATTAACATTATCCATTATTATTAGGTCACCAACGTTAAACGACAACTAGTGTGTGCTCACGACACGTGTATACAAGACTTAACGGAACTAACGGAGTTTGGTAACGGAAATTTACCGGATGTCACATTATCCCATGTTGAAAGAATTTTCGTCCCGAAAATTGCGATATATGGTGAGAGTGTTCCATCACTGGTCTACTGCATTGGCACATAGAAATCGAAATCGAGTGAGTTTTGGATGAGTTGTCACATCATCCCCATGTTGAAAGAAATTTCGTCCCGAAATTTAAATCAATACCTTCGTCTGCTGGCATCGTCCCTTCGAATAGTTGAGGGTACTTTAGCTTCATTTGATCTTCCCGTTCCCATGTAATTCTGGTCCGCGTCGCGAATTCCAACGGATTTTAACAATAGGTATCTTGCTTTGCTTATGTGTTTTCACCTCACGGTCCATCACCTCAACTGGTTCTTCAATAAAACGCAATTGTTCATCCACTTGAATTTCTTCTAGTGGTACGACCATTGTTTCATCAATTATGCACTTCTTTAGGTTTGACACGTGAAATACATCATGGATTCCACTTAGCGAATCAGGTAGGGCTAATCAATAGGCTACTGGACCTATTCTTTCCACTATTTCAAATGGTCCAACGTACCTCGGATTTAGTTTCCCTCGTTTACCAAACCGAACTACGCCTTTCCATGGTGAAACTTTCAACAAAACCTTGTCACCAACCTGAAACTCTAAAGGTTTCCGTCTCTTGTCAGCATAACTCTTTTGCCTGTCTCGCGCTGCAGCCATACGGTTTCGTATCTGTACAATCTTCTTGTTGTCTCATGAATTAACTCGGGACCTGTTAGCTGAGTATCACCAATTTCTGCTCAGCAAACTGGTGATCGACATTTTCTCCCATGCAGCGCCTCGGAAGGTGTTGCCTGTATACTAGTATGATAACTGTTGTTATAAGAAAACTCCACCAATGGTAGGTGAATTTCCCAGTTATTCCCGAAGTCAATCACACAAGCACGTAGCATATCCTCTAACGTCTGTATAGTGCGCTCACTCTGGCCATCCGTCTGTGGGTGATATGCAATACTCATATCCAATCGTGTACCCAAAGATTTCTGTAATGACTGCCAGAAATGTGACGCGAAACGAGCGTCACGGTCAGAGATAATTGAGATCGGTACACCGTGTCTTGAAACGATCTCTTTAAGGTACAGTCGGGTTAATTTCTCCATCTTATCAGTTTCCTTAATTGCAAGGAAGTGAGCAGACTTTGTCAATCGATCTACAATAACCCATATCATGTCACAACCAGTACTAGTCCGGGGTAGTTTAGTAATAAAATCCATGGAGATCTGTTCCCATTTCCACATTGGAATCTCGGGTTGTTGTAACAGTCCGGATGGTTTTTGATATTCCACCTTTACTTTCGAGCAGGTCAAACACTTGCTCACATACGTAGCTACATCCGCTTTCATGTTAGGCCACCAATAGTGCGCCTTTAGGTCATGATACATCTTGTCGGATCCAGGATGTATAGAATACTTGGATTTGTGTGTCTCGCTCATAACTAAATCTCTCAGATTTCCATGAACAGGCACCCAAAGTCTATCCATGAAATACCGAATTCCATCCTCTTTCACCACTAGTTGTTTATCCATTCCCCTTAGCAACTCAGAACCAATATTTTCTACTTTTAAAGCTTCTATCTGTGCCTTCTTAACTTGTTCGGGTAGTTGGGTACTGATAGTAAGCTGTAAAGCTCGCACCCGTCGGGGTTTAGCTGTTTCCTCCCGGATGATACTTAATTGCGCAATCATAATCATTTAGTAGTTCCACCCAACGTCGCTGCCTCATATTCAATTCTTTTTGCTCGAAGATATGTTGAAGACTCTTGTGATCGATGTAGATAGTGCACTTGGTACCGTACAAGTAATGTCTCCAGATCTTTAAGGCAAAAACTACTGCACCCAATTCTAAGTCATGGGTGGTATAGTTCTTCTCATGAACCTTTAGTTGTCTCGAGGTGTAGGCTATCACCTTATCTCGTTGCATCAAGACACAACCCAATCCTTGAATGGATGCATCGCAATACACCACAAAGTCATCTGTTCCCTCTGGTAATGCTAATATCGGGGCAGTACAGAGCTTTTGTTTTAATAATTGAAAAGCTGTTTCTTGACTCTCACTCCATTTGTATGTCGTTCCTTTGTGAGTCAAGGCTGTGAGAGGTTGTGCGATCTTAGAAAATCCTTCTATAAATCGTCGGTAATATCCTACTAATCCCAGAAATTGTCTTATCTCGCTCGGCGTTTTGGGTGTAGTCCAATTCTTTATCGCCTCAATTTTGGCAGGATCAACGTGTATCCCTTCTCATTAACAATATGACCTAGGAATTGTACTTCTCTTATCCAAAAGTCACACTTTGAGAATTTAGCATACAACTGCTCATTTTTCAACAGTTCCAAGATCTTCGTAAGTGCTCTTCATGCTCCTCCTTGGTCCTAGAATATCAGTATATCATCGATGAACACAATGACAAACTGATCAAGATAAGGTTTGCACACACGCGGTTCATGAGGTCCATCAACACAGCAGGTGCATTAGTCAACCCAAAAGGCATGACCAAGAACTCATAATGACCATAACGAGTACGAAACGCAGTCTTGGGAATGTCTTCTTCTCGAACTCTGAGTTGATGATAACTAGATCTCAAGTCAATCTTCGAATAATACCTTGATCCTTGAAGCTGATCGAACAAGTCGTCGATACGAGGTAAAGGGTATCGGTTCTTGACTGTTACCTTGTTTAACTCTCTATAATCGATGCACATCCAAAATGTGCCATCCTTCTTCTTAACAAAGAGAACAGGAGCTCCCCAAGGTGATGTACTAGGTCGAATAAAGCCCTTATCCAAAAGCTCCTGAAGTTGTGACGACAACTCCTGTAGTTTGTTCGCTGCTAATCGATAAGGTGCCCTAGCAATCGGAGCTACGCCGGGAGTCAACTCAATCTGGAATTCCACCTGGCGGTGAGGTGGTAATCTAGGAAGATCCTCTGGGAACACCTCTGGAAAGTCGCGTACTACGGGAATATCCTCCACTCTCTTTTCTCCTGCCTGCTTATCGGTTACAAGTGCTAGGATAGCCACACGGCCCTTTCGTAACAACTTTTGAGCTTTCATGAATGAGATGATGCCTATCATAGCACCACTCCTATCACCTCTGAAGGTAAGAATTTGGTCACCAACCGGAATCCGTATGATCTTCTCATGACATATGACTTCCGCTTGCTTGCTAGAGAGCCAATCCATGCCTATCACAACATCAAAACTCCCCAGCGTAACATGCATGAGATCTATAGTGAAAGTATGACCAGCAAGTTCTATCTTACAAACTTTAAGGATATGCGTTACATGGATTTGTTTACCGTCGGCTAATTCCACAGTGTATTTAGATTCTAAAGCAGAGGGTATATCACTTAAAAGACTACAGAACTTTAAAGACACAAAACTCCTATCGGCTCCAGTATCAAATAGTACCGTAGCAAAGAAAATAGTAAGGACCCTGCCTACGGGCTCATTGGACACTCAAGTACGAAGGAGTGATTCTACTTAGTGAACTGGCAGGACCGAAGATCAATTGATCAATACGAATCTCGAGAGTGGATGGTTGATCGCCGCCTCCTTGTCCTGGAGGCTCTCCGGCCGGGGAGGGGCCCTGAATGACTTAAGGAAACAGCTGGGACTCTTATAAAAGCCCTTTTTGCCATGTAACAGTTGGGGATCATTTAGAGCCTCACCTGAGCCAATGACGAAGGCTCTCCCCTTGGCTCCATCTTTATTGCCGCCATTTCCAGTACCATTTCCACCATTGTTGTTATTATTACCATTGTTGTTGTTGTTACCATGGTTGTTGGTGTTGTTGTTGTTATTGTTGCCATTTCCGTTCCTCCTTAGTTATGGGCAGTTTCGCTTGTAATGTCCCTTCTTTCCCACATTCAAAACAACCCTTGGGAGTTTCTTGAGGTTGTTGTGGCCTCCTCAGTAGTTCACCACGACAATCCTTCGCAGCATGTCCAATTTTTCCACCAATGTTGACACTTGAAGCTATCACACCTTCCCACATGATGGTAATTACATCGAGTACACTTCGGATGTCTCCCACCATAACCACTAGGTCCTTGATTATTTGCAGGCATTTGGTTGGGGTTACGGTTATTGTCAAACCTCCGTTGCTGCTGAACCGGCTGTTGTTGCTGTTAAGATTGAGGTTGACCAGGAAAGATGATGATGCTTTGGTGTTGTTAGCATTATCCCACTTTTTTTGTTGTCGGCCATGCTTGCCACAGCGCCCCGTTTGGGTAGACGTCCTTGCTCCACGGCTTGGTCAGTTAGCCTGTGAGCTAGTTGGATGGCTTGCTGAATTGTGGCTGGATACCATACTTTGGATTTCAGGTATCAATCCCCGTATGTAATGATCTATCCTTTTATGCACCTCATTCACCATTCCCGGACACAAAGTTGCTAAATCATGGGTTCTGGTGGTGTAAGCCTCAATTCCGAGCCCTGCATTTTCAATTGCCAGAACTCCATCTCTAACTTCTGTACTTCGCTGCAAGGACAGTACTCCTCGGTCATCATTGCTTTGAACTCATCCCATGGAAGTCCATTAGCCATCACCTGTCCAAGCATCTGGACTTGCACGTTCCACCAAGATAGAGCAGCACCCTCTAAAGTCCCGATGGCATACTTTACTTATCTGCTGGTGGACAGTTACATTTGGAGAAAACAGACTCAGTCTTCTCGAACCAGCGTACAAGCCCTACAACACCCTCAGTACCGCTGTAGGTGTGTGGTTACAGTCCAAGGACTTGTAGGTACACACTGGTGGTCCTGTTTTAACACAACACACATTAATCAGATCCCCTACAGTTATAAAGGATATCAGATTTATCTTTCTATCATGTTTACCTGCTGGCTGACCCCGTGGGCAGCAGCCACTGCCGCCTGAACATGCTCATTAATTAGAGCAGCCAATTCTGCGGGAGTCATGTTAATAGAACCACCACCCTGTTCTCCGGTGCCACGTCCACGTCCGCGTCCACGACCACGTCCACGTCCACGTCCACATCCACGGCATCCATTCATTTCACTTTACATTCACAAATACAATAATAAGTAACATCAAACATATTTAATCATTGAAGCATAGTATAGAGTAAACAAAGAAATAACGTATCATCACAACCACAATATTCATAACAAAAATAATAACCAAAGTAAATAAATTGCAAATGAGTCACAATGTATTTAGCAATGTCAAAATTGAAGTTTGTCGTTTGTGTGGGAAACAACCCTTCCCACATAGGTTTCAAAAAAAGAAAACACTACGTAGTCTAAGTCATATAAAGAAGTCAATCGACAACATCTGACCCATCACTATCATCCTCCATCTCTTCCGGTTCCTCTTCCTCGGGTCCCTCCTCGGATCCTCCTCATCCTCGTCTGCTGCTGCAGGAGCAGGAGCTATAGCAATCTGAAGTGCCGCTAGCTGAGCTTCTAAAATGGCAATCCAATTATCGGCTACGGCGTCCCGCTGTTCACGAGCAGTCACGCGCTCTTGGAGTGCCATAAGACCATCTTGCATATGGTGACAATCGTTCAGGGTCTTCCGTGTTGTTCCTCGAGTTCATCCAATTGGTGTCTCAGGTTGTACACCTCTTGCTGTAGTGTACAGACATCACCCTTGAGCCGCCTTACTCGATGTTGTTCTGTATCCAGTGCAGCCATTAGTGCAGCAATCAGTTGCTCGTTGGACTGCGCCGTTCGTGGGAGTGAAGGCATGGGTTGTTTGGCATTGTTCCTAGTCCTTGGCTTTGGGACAGGTACGCGCTCCCTAAACATAATATGGTTAACAAATCTAGGATAGGAACGCCAGTCTCGCGGAGGGTCACGCTTCATCAATGCAAATGGTTGATCCCAGTCAATCTCCTCGGGGATAAGCCAGTCGGGGCCAATTGAATCCATCATCAGGTACAGGTGCGGGAGGTGGGGATTCAAATCGTGTAGGTGATTCGGGTCGTTTACCCGGAGCTCTCGAAGACGATGCCATGCTGCAGAGAGTGTGACGTGTATGCCAATGAGTATACAGTAGATGAGAATAAGGCACAGGTAACTAATAAACTGTTCGCGGTTATAGTCTAGTGTGTATGCAACCTAGTTCCCTATAACCAATGGCTCTGATACCAATCTGTCACACCCTCAAAATTCACTTGTGGAGTTTTACAGCGAGGCGTGTGAACAAACCAGGATCACAGTCAATAGTTACTCAGAATGACTCTATATGCCATAATTTAAATGAAATCAACCCAAAGTAAATAAATTAAACAGTGCGGAAGCATTTTGAAAACAACCCAAAGATATAAAAGTATAATTGTGGCAAAACATGTGCCAATCCCAAAAGAGTAATCATTAATCATTTAAATGATAAAAATTGTCTTGACGACCGTGTCATAGAATGCAGTGAACCATGCAGTGCTCCTATGGCAAGCAAGCTAATGACCTGAGAATAGTATACTAAAAATGTCAACACAATGGTTGGTGAGTTCAAGAGATATTCAAACATAAACAGTTTAATAATAGAGATGTACAAGTAGCGTATTGTAACAGATAGCTAGTCCATTAACAATAAATATTATTTCATAGTAATTTCGCAATTGAAGCTGACTGTGTTACGTTGTTGCCTCCTGCCACGACTTAACAGGTCGTGACAATGTTCATTAGGACAACTTGCACCCGGTTGACCTCGAGTCACACAGGTGGGGCTCGTCAGACCCAGTAGTACTACCCAAATTCCCCGCTATTCAATATTAACAATTCGAAAGTGTGAGGACTTTTCCATGATATCAATACTATATAATATTGTACACAACTTGAATACATAAAGTGTTCGTGATTTACCAGTATGCTATCTCCCCCAAGAGAGTAAATAAAAAGTGGGGCATGAACTCACCTGATATGCGTATAGATACACAGAGTTTGACTTGTCAACAGAATAGACAGACAACCTTTAGAGGTTACCTAGATCATATAGTGCATGAGTACGTGTAATCAAAGAACATGTGAAACCCTAAGTACACTACAACCAAGGACTCAAGATTTCAAACAAAACAGACGTGTTTGACCTAGTTGACCCATTTGACCCGTTGGTGACTTATGTGTTGTAAACCATTCAAGTAATCATACACATATATCATACATGGTTAACATTCAAATAGACCATGTATGCTATATCATCCAGGTGTAACACTTAGATCATCATACAACCAAGTATCATACAAGTCATGCGAATCTAAAACATTAACATATCCACTAGTTATAACACAACTAACATGTCACACAAAGATCAAACCACTCACCACATGCCATGTGAAGCCACTCACGACTTCACATCCTAAACCCTGCCAATCCTACTAAGTAGGGGCCTCAGATTCGCACGCGTGTAAGATGATCATAACCATAATCATTAATCATATGCATTGCATCACAACAATCAATCACCAATCCCAAACATGATGTCCTACTACTAATCAACATCCAAATCATACATGATCATAAATGTCCAAGTATCATTTCATGATTACCCCGGCATCACATACAACCAAATTACCATGTTCTACCACATTAGAATCTATCCATGATCATACTAACATGTTCCTAACATCCCAAGCATGTTCAAGCTATCATTTTTCAGACTTTATGCAAATAAAGTTTCCCTTTGGGAAAGTACATCCCAACATCTATCAACATCCAATGTATTGATGAGTTTATCATAATTATACCATCTCAAGCTCATAACAATATCTAGACATGATCAACATTACCTAATCACCATAATCTAACCATCTTCATAAACAAAAGTTTCTACTTTTGGCAATCTATGAATCAACAACATCCATTCAAAGATTTCTAGCATTCATAACAACAATCTAGCATCTAATCATCATCATGAACACATCCATAACATCAATCCATCACTTGATCATCACTACATGCAAAATAAAGTTACTATTATTAGTAACCTATGAACACCAACTTCAATTCACCAATTTCTTGCAAAATCAATGTATCCTAACATTCATACAACCTACTAATCATCATACATTCATCAATCAATCATCCATCATGCATAATCATGGCATTTTCGAAATAGGGTTTGCTTCATACACAAAGTTCATCATCAATCCACTAAAACATAGAATTCATGCATAATCGACTTTAACTAACATGTATTCAATCTATCTAACATACTAACATCACCAACCAACATCAATTTCGACCCCATGAAGGCCAATTCACGAATTAGGGTTCGGCCCTAAACAAAACTCACAAAAACATGAAAAACCTAACTTTTAAACGTGTATTAACTTGCAATTGATGATTCCTACGTGTTGTATGCCTTGTAATCGAATCAAATTGATGTTTTGATGCTTGTTCTTGGCTGATTTTCGCAAAGGGAGGGGGTTTGGGAGATGTCTTGCGGCCGAATGGGTGGGGATTAGGGTTGGGATTTGTTTTGTTTAATTTTAATTTACATTATTACCCTTTTAACCCTTGTAATTTGTATTTTATAAAAATTAGGTTTTAAACTCTTTGTAAAATGTTTTTAACTCATAATATAAAGATATAAACTTATGAAAATCCTTATATACTTATCTTTATAAAACACAAGACATACGAATAAATAGGCACGTTTCCGCGTTACGCGATTAATTTTCTAATTAACCTTTTAAAAACGTGTAAACACATAAACATAACCCAATAATCACATAATCAATTAGATTCACATTAAATTAACATTATCCATTATTATTAGGTCACCAACGTTAAACGACAACTAGTGTGTGCTCACGACACGTGTATACAAGACTTAACGGAACTAACGGAGTTTGGTAATGGAAATTTACCGGATGTCACAGTTATTGTTACTGTTATTGTTACTGTTACTGTTACTGTTACTGTTACTGTTAGTGTTAGTGTTACTGTTACTGTTACTGTTACTGTTACTGTCACTGTCACTGTCACTGTCACTGTTACTGTCACTGTTACTGTTACTGTTACTGTTATGTTACTGTTACTGTTACTGTTACTGTTACTGTTACTGTTACTGTTACTGTTTCTGTTTCTGTTTCTGTTATTGTTACTGTTACTGTTACTGTTACTGTTACTGTTACTGTTATTGTTACTGTTACTGTTACTGTTACTGTTACTGTTACTGTTACTGTTACTGTTACTGTTACTGTAAATGTCACTGTTACTATCACTGTCACTGTAAACGTCACTGTCACTGTCACTGTCACTGTCACTGTCACTGTCACTGTCACTGTCACTGTCACTGTCACTGTCACTTTCACTGTCACTGTGACTGTCACTGTGACTGTCACTGTCACTGTCACTGTCACTGTCACTGTCACTGTCACTGTCACTGTCACTTTCACTGTCACTTTCACTGTCACAGTCACAGTCACTGTCACTGTCACTGTCACTGTCACTGTCACGGTCACCGTCACCGTCACCGTCACCGTCACCGTCACCGTCACCGTCACCGTCACCGTCACCGTCACCGTCACCGTCACCGTCACCGTCACCGTCACCGTCACTGTCACTGTCACTGTCACTTTGTTGTTATTATTGTTTGAAAATAGCAACACTCGTTTAAATGTAACTTAATTCAATAGTTGTTTGACTCAAAACAAATTCGTTTAACAACATTCAAATATGCATTTTGAATATTTTATTTTCATTCATAAAAGCGGGATGTTACAAGTGACATCTACATGAAAATATCTAAAAGGTGAAACGCTTGAAGCGTTAAGATTTGTACCTCGAGAATAAATGCTAGATCTTTATATGATCTCAAACAATTTGGCCTTTTTTGTGCTAAGTCGGGTAGCAACACCAAACATATTAAAGGGAGTTGATATCCTTACAGACTCAACAAATGTGATTATCCCATCTACTTATCAAGCTTGTATTGAGACTAATCTTAATGAGCAGACAAGAAATTCAAAAAAAATTATACCAAGCCAATCAACAAAAGCCTAACTTGCATATACGAGACAATGCAGCATAGAGCGATCATATTAAATAAGACCACACCAATGATCAAGACATGATCATATCAACAATGATTGAATTACAAAGATTGAAAGATATATGTTAACTCGATATTGAGCATTATATATGTTTCAATTTTTTAACTTGATATTAAATAAGACCACACCAATGATCAAGACATGACCGTATCAACAAAGATTGAATTACAAAGATTGAAAGATATATGTTAACTTGATATTGAGCATCATCATATATGTTGCACTTTTTTAACTTTGACTATATTTTTCCCACTAGGCATTTTTTGTATGTTTTTTAATGAGACAGCAAAACTAATCTAGTAGATCAATTTATTTTATATGTCAAGAAAGTAATATTATCTTGAAGCATGTTGTTAACAATGTGCATCATTATATCATTACTGTTACATGTAAACCATTATAGTATATGTGTGTGTCTCCATGTAATAGATATATACACATAAATAAAGCAATTTGTTCTCATCTATTTCTCTGTTCTATATCAATAACATAATTTTGTCTAGGTACTCTCAACATGTAAAATGAAAATTTAATATCACACTTCGTATAAAAGCAACCTAAAACCATGGTTTTAAGGTGCTAACATATTATATGATTTTAATTTTAATTTATCGATATTATAATTCTAATTCAAGGCACATGCAATCGCATGTGTTGACCTTTTAATTTTCCCCAAATCGCCTCCTTTCAATTCTACCATCTTAACGAACAAAAACGAAATCAACCCACACACTGTCGTCACATCACATTCATCTTCCTTTCCCCCAAGCCGACATCTTCACACTCTTTCACGAGCTCAACACCCACTCATTTGATCCAATTTGGGCAATCCCAAATCAATTCATTCTCAATAACTTCTGATTTCACTGAGATTAACTTTTCTAAACACCCCTTCATTGATTGGTTCTCTAAAGATTGCATCTTTGTTTTCCGATTATCAGATTCGATCCAGTTTGGTAGCTGGTTTGATGTGTTTCACTTGCTATTGATTGGGTGGTGGTTCGATTCTTTATCAAACATGCGCCGGCGGGCCGCCGACTACCGGCGTCGTGTTCGTCGGAGGCTCTCGATTTGGATCTGGATGTTTCTTGTGTTGTTCTCTGTTGCAGGGTTTGTGTTGATTTATCTTCAACATAACTTTCAAGATCAAGATCGGGATCGAGATCGAGATCGCTTTGAACAGCCTGTATTGGTAAGATTTTACAGCAGACCCTGATCCTATTTCGTGCTTTGAATTGATGTTATTATATTGGTTGTTGTGTGATGGTGTTGTTGAAGCTTATTTTTAGGGATCTAAGAGACAAATATGTTATTTAGCTGATAGGGTCATTCGTTTTGGGTGTTGAATGTGTGTGTAGTGAAGGGATTGTGATGGCTGTAGATATTGGTTTGATTTTTAAGAGTGAACCTTTTGTTTGTTAGAACTAACATAAAATAAAGATCCTTCAGGTTGCATTATTTGGTAATTCTTAACTTGGTTTTAAAATGCACGCATAATGTGTGATGTGATTAATGCTATGGTGAGGGCGCATTGCTACACTTGATGCGATGTGATTCCATGACGCGTGCTTGATGCGAAGATGTGGTACAATATGTTGTGGCGCAAAATGTTGTCTGGCAATATGCGTTGTTGCATCGCTACACTTGGGTTATTTGATGGTGAAGGAAATAAGCTCGTGCTCGGTTATGATGATATGATTATTGATTAGAGAATATTATTTATAAGTATGTTTTTATGTTTAAGTATGCCTTTTAAGTGTGTTATGACTTATAAGTGTGTTTTTATGGCTAGGTAAGTCTTACAAGTGTGTTATAACATATAGGTTGTTTTTATGTTTAAATAGTAACAATATAAAGTTTGTTATGTACAATTAATTTTTAGTTTTTTTAATAATGACTAATGAACACATCATATACATGATGCGCGCACATCACATAATTGATTTCGGGACCAAAATGCATCGGAGCTCATCGCGCATTTTAAACCAAGATTCTCAAACATACAACGATTGATGTACAAAAACAATGCAAAGTTATGGCATATATGTATCTGCCAGAAACGAATAATAGTTGTTTTCTTGTTTTAATAAGTGATGTAGTTGACATTGTTTGTGACATTGACTCACCACACATATTCAAAGAGTGCCAGCAAAACAATTTCTGGATCTGCCACTAATGCTACGTGACATAGTCTGTGACCCTTGAATCTTGATTGTTTCCAAAACTATTGACTTTTTTGTTCATTGATTGTTTAAATCTTGAGTTACATATGCAGAAGTATAGTAAACTTTAAGTTAAAGTTATCTTGTTTAATTTATACTGTTTGCTTTTGGTGGGGCTCTTTGGTCATTAGTTATTTAGAAATTTTCCTTTCACTTTTGGTTTTATAAACAACTTAGGGGCTAGCAGTTTTATTGTTAATAATTTATCTTGTCATTGCAAACCGGTTTATCATGTTTAAATGAAATTATTTTTCTATACTTTTTAAAAGATATGTCTGTCACAAATAAAAAAATCAACTTTAGTCCTTTATGAAGAACTAAAAACTAACATTTGACCAAGCCCTTTTTTCTCTGAATATGGGGACAAAGAGCTTAACATTCACTTAAAATTTTTTGTTTAACTACTAACTGTTCTTCCACGCTCTTTTCTTCTTCAAATTGGATTTGACTTTCCAGTAATGTTTTATTTTGACCTTGGCCTTGAACTATTTAAGTTTCTACTTAGTAAATGAGCTTCTTATCTTACCATATGTTACCAGCTATAAATCTAGTCGTTAATGGTTCTTTTTCTGTTGCTATAAACATCACTAACTATTTTACATTACTTCATGGAATCAACTATGTGATGATTCAAGATGGTTAGGAGACAATTTTTTTTTTATCTTTTTTCCATCTCAATTTCTCTGTCAGGAAACAAAATAATAGTATGTACGAGATTGGTGATGTTAACATATAGAAGTGGCAATTTCAATTCCACTCATAACTCATTTACCTCGAAACATGTTGGTTTTGACTTGTATCGTCTCTAACTGATCAAATCTGTTAAGCTAAAAGACTCAAGTTAAGGGAAATTGGTCAAACGGGTCAAAAAGCTTTCAAAATGTTTTATAGCATATAAAACCCCTGAAGTGTTTATTAATAAAGTTATATTATTATTAGCTCTATACTATTACTTTTGTAATAATATGTAACACTAATTATTTATAAATTCTATAAACTGTACATGAGAAGTGTTTGTGGGTCAGTCTAACCCAACTCGCCTGACCCGTCCAATAGGTCACATCTACTAACATACATTGGTTTCCTCTATTAATCGTTTATTTATTTTCTAAGGTCCCAATTTAAATAATCACTTGCATCATCTTACCATTTTCAGGATCGAAATGCTAGAAATATACAAGTTACTGGCAACAAGCTGAATCTAACAAAGGAGATAGGTAGCGGCAATTCATACGCCCGACAACTATTAGAGCAAATGACACTCGCAAAAGCTTATGTAGTCATTGCAAAAGAACACAATAATCTCCATCTTGCTTGGCAGTTAAGTTCAAAAATACGAAGCTGTCAATCTTTGCTTTCAAAAGCTGCCATGCGAGCAGACCCAATCACACAAGAAGAAGCCGAGCCACTGATTATTGGCTTATCGTCTCTTATTCTTAAATCACAAGATGCTCATTATGATCTTGCAACCACAATCATGACCATGAAATCTCACATTCAAGCCCTTGAAGAAAGAGCAAATGCAGCAACTGTTCAGAGCGCGTATTTTGGAACTTAGCAGCCGAATCACTTCCCAAGAACCTTCATTGTGTTAATGTTAAACTTGTGGCTGATTGGATTACAAATAAGAAGATTAAAGAGCTAGCAGATGAGAATAACAACTCTCCAAGATTAGTGGATAATAATCTTTACCATTTCTGCTTGTTTTCAGATAATTTGATGGCGGTATCTGCTGTGGTCAACTCCACCATATCAAACGCTGACCATCCGAAACAACTTGTGTTTCACATCGTCACGAATGACGCCAACTATGCTGCGATGCAAGCATGGTTTGTTACTAATGACTTTAAAGGATCCATGATTGAAATCCAAAAGGTAGAAGATTTCACTTGGCTGAATGCTTCTTACTCACCAGTTGTCAAAAACTCTAAAAAAGTTGCTGTTTTTGGATACCCTTTAGAAGGGTCTCAAGATTTTGAAAACGATCCGAAGTTCTTGAACAGAAAGTATGAATCTTTATTGAACCATCTTCGGTTTTACATTCCTGAAATCTATCCTCACCTAGAAAAAATCGTCTTTCTTGATGATGATGTCGTTGTTCAAAAAGATCTGACCCCTTTATTCTCTTTGGACCTTCACGGCAATGTAAACGGTGCGGTTGAAACATGCCTTGAAGCCTATCACCGGTTGTACAAATATCTGAACTTTACAAACCCGGTTTTAAGCTCCAAGATTGACCCGCAGGGTTGTGGGTGGGCGTTTGGGCTAAATGTCTTTGATTTGGTGGCTTGGAGGAATGCTAATGTGACAAGTGTGTATCATTACTGGGTAGAACAGAATGCAGATGGAAGCCTATGGAAGTTAGGTACTTTGCCTGCTGGACTTTTGGCATTTTATGGACAGACCGAGCCGCTAGACCGAAGATGGCACGTGTTAGGACTCGGGTTCGATGTTAATATTGACAGCAGGCTCATAGAGAGTGCAGCTGTTGTTCATTTTAATGGGAATATGAAGCCATGGTTAAAGATTGGTATTGGGAGGTATAAGCCTTTGTGGCAAAGGTATGTTAACACAACGCATCCTTATCTTCTTGGGTGTGCTACAAGTTAAGAGGCATTGTTAGTGTAAAGTGAGAAATAGAAAATTTTGTTTTGGCATTATTTAGATGTTATTTATTGATAGATAATGTTAATTTGTTTTGATTTTGTTAAGTTTATTGAAATGGAGGATTGCTTTGTGTAGACAATTGAAAGAAATATAATTTGATTTTATTGGTGGAATTGGGAGGAAGAAATCTAAAGGTTGATGGTATAGTGATATTGCCCCTCATAAAAGTGGTGCGGGTTCAAGTTGATTAGGTGGTATTGTTTTTTGAACAGCAAACCTGTTCTACTCAAAAAGTAGACATTTTGCAATCTTCAAACATGGGTGTCTCGCAAAGAGACAAAGGTATCTTACCAATACGGCTACAGCTCGTAGTGGCGCTTTGGTGGTATTGCCGGTGAAACATTGTTATTATGAAAAACAAAATGAAAATCTAAAGATGCAGTAGTATGCGTTAGAATCTCTCAAGTAGACGTTCTGATTAAAATCTTGTTTTTCTACTTTTAAGTTCTTGAAAAGCTTTTGGAGCCATATCTTGGTTGTATTAATAAATAAATAATGATAACCACTTTAACTTATGTGTAGGAATATGATAAGAATGATATGGATATAATATAATATACACCCATATATTGTAGTATTACTTAAATTTATATTTTTTTAAATATTATTATATGTATTACTCGAGTGATCACTTGCTATCTGCTTTTTTGTTTTCCTATAGTCATTGTGTGCGAAGTGTCATTCTGTACTCTATGTTCGTTAGTTTTATTCTTTTTATTAATGTGTCGAGTGCTCTAGCGCCAAGGTCTTCTTAGTTGTGGTATGTTTATCTAGTATGATTAAGGCATTTTGGTTTACTTTTCATACTCTTCAAACCTCCTAGGAATTTATTGGATTTGATTTTGTTTATGGTTATGGTTATGATATTACCTTTGTATTTGAATCGTAAAATATTAACTAGAAAATAGTAAGCAACGATAATAACTAACTAGATAATAATGACAAGGATAACATAACTAGAAATAATAATTTATGAGAAATATCATCTTCAATTTTTAAGGCATCAATCTATGACAGGTTCTTATTAAAAGTCCCTATCTTGTTCATGGAATGGCTTTTCGTTTTGTTCCCCGATGATCACCTTCCTCTTGACTTCCTCACAATTTCAACCTAATATAATTTTATAACCCTTGTTGATACATGTATGTTCCTAGATCATGATATGAATGTAATAGATTTTGTTTGTCTGATTCTGATATAATGTTTAGAATGATTAATGAAATGATATTGGTTGTTTGTTATTTATAATGTTTAATATTTCATTAATTAATGAGTCGATGTTGAATTGGTTAATTAGGTTTATGGTTGTTAGAATTGTTACACCTAATGTTATATTAATTAATACATTCAAACTTAACAAAAAAGTTCTCATACGAATGACCCAAGCGAATGGACCATACGCATGAATAACTTCATACGAATGACTCAGTCGCACGACTGAACCAGGAGACTGGATCAGTCGTATGATTGTAACATAAGATTGGCTCAGTCGCACGACTGAACACTCAGTAGTGCGGATGAATCAACCGCATGGTTCAATCGCACGACTGAACCATACTAATGGTTCAATCGCACGAATGAACAAGACTAACCTATAAATACAACCCAATTCGTGGAAAAACGTAGGCATTAATTCTATTTCGATTCCAGACGTACCCTAGCCGTCCAGAAACCTCCAAGTTGATACTCCAAGTTCATAGAACGCAGTAGATCGATTCCTAATCGATTCTTAACGTTTGATTCAATACTTTATTGATTCTACGTGCGTTCTCACTGATTGGGTCGCCAATCAAATAGGATTCCACACTATTTGGTTTGGTTACACGTTAATCATTCGGTATTTCGTTCAAATACTAGGTCCTAACAAGTGGTATCAGAGCTTTGGCTCTTGATTACTTCAATCAAGATTGATAAAAAGTTTGTGTTTTTACACTAAAACGCCATCTTTTGTGTCAAAAGTTGTCTTGGACGTACCCTGCTCATCAAGTTTCGGTTTCTACGGCCTTAGGCGATTAGGGTTTGCAAAATTTTGAATTTTTACGGCTAAAACACGTTTAACCTAAAAATTTTCGCAAAACAACAGCTTCAGTCACATGAGTGAGCCATTCGCACGACTGGACTCATTCGCATACTCCAGACGCACGATTGGACTGAGTTGCCTCTCCATTAGTACGACTGAACCATCCGTTCGCAGTGTTCATACGCATCAGCTTCATTCGCTCGACTGAACCAATCGCTTAGTTCAGCCGCACGATTGAACCAATCGCATAGTTCATTCGCACGGATAGCCCATTGCATCACCCAGTCGTACCAGTTTGACAGTTTGGTTAGTACACTTAAAGGTTAATCGAGATGGAAGATCAGATGTCAGCGTTTACTGCCGGCAATGACTCAAGGATCCAGAACCTACTGTTGCTTGAGAGTGAGGTGGGGAATCATAATAAACCACCAAAACTCTTAACGTTAGATGAGTTTCCCCACTGGAAACAACGTGTTGAGATCTACCTCAATGAAGTGGATCCAAATTTGTGGGAAGCTATCGAGATTGGGTATAGTATGCCGGTGGGAGCAGATGGGGTGAAACTTACTTTAGGAGGGATGACGATGCTCAGAAAGTCAAGTATAATGCAGAAAAGAGAGTTTATGCATTGATTACACAGTCTATTCCTAAAGATATTTTCCACCAGTACTCGGAGAATAAGCAGGCTAAGAAATTGTGGGATGAGCTGGAAAAGAGATACGACGGGAATGCTTCGTTGAAGGCAATTAAAGCTAAGGAACTGAAGAAGGAATTTGACAACTTCTCATCGATGGGAAACGAGAGTTTGGACAATGTTATTGATAGATTCTACCATCTGATGAGTGAACTGCATACACATGGCGTTGCTACTACCATGGAAGAAAAGGTGTCAAATTTTGCTGACGGATTGCCGGAAAAGTGGGCTTCATTTGTGTCAAATCTGAGACAGAATGAGATGCTGGCAAAGTTGAATATCAATGACTTCATTCTAAAGCTGCGAGAAGAAGCACTTAGGATGAAGTACAGAGCTTAGAAGTCTTCGTATTCTCAGAATCCAGCTTTGTACAATGCCACGCCTCACGCTAAGACGTCTGGAGCACCTCTTCAGACTGCATTTGTGTCTAGCTCATCGGGTCCTTCACAAGCTTCTCCTTCAGGATCAGAAACTTC
This sequence comes from Flaveria trinervia, assembly GCA_025506515.1. NCBI lineage: Eukaryota > Viridiplantae > Streptophyta > Magnoliopsida > Asterales > Asteraceae > Flaveria > Flaveria trinervia. The sequence continues at coordinate 24,737,300 of CM046445.1, read as the reverse complement.
GGGTCTTCGTGTACCCATTACATTGGAACTGAAGCAAATGCTACTAGACTGAAGACCGAGAACCTCGGAAATATTACTGTGGAAGTAGCTAGAGAGCACATGGATCTTTTGGCAGCAGTTGTTAATTCTTATGATGGACTTGTTGCTGGGAAGATTGGAAACTGCCATCTGGCAGATGAGGACTACAAGCAGGTGGAGAAATGGAGCTGGAGAGAATGGATATTATGTGGGCCTTAGCGAGTGCTGTATGGAGGGCGAAGAAGTTTGTGAAAAAGACCGGACAGAACTTGGTTGCTACTAAGGATACCACATTTGGCTTTGACAAGAGTAAAGTGACCTGCTTTAACTGTGGAGAAAAGGGGCACTTCAAGAGAGAATGTGTGAAGCCAAAGAAAACTAGGAACGGGAACCCATTCTCGTCCTTCACTCGTCAAGACAAGCAAGCTAGCAGTTCTTCTTCATCAAGCAATGATCCAAAGGCCTTGACTGCACATGATGATGAAGCACAGGACTGGAGCTTTCGGTTTGTCTGTCCAGGGGAATCAAATTGCCAGTGTAGAAGACTTAGATGATGATTCCGCGAGTGAGGGAGATACTGCAGTTGAGATAGCGATGTTGAATATTGAAGAGACAACTACAACTGAGGTCAGCTACAAGCCTGAAAAAGAGATTTCAACAGCAAAGAAGGATCACCAGAACCAGTGACATTTGATGCTGCGTTGATGGCTAACTCTACTGAACCTTCTCAGGTAAGCACCACTGACCAACTGTTTGAAAATCATTCTTGTTCTGATTGTGATGCTTTTAGAGATAGAATAGATGAGAAATTTGCTAGGTTATTAGATCATAATGATAACTTAGTAAAGAATTTGCAACTATGCACTGAGGCTAAGAGTCTTAAAACAAAATGAGCATAGTTACAAAGAAAAGATAGACCTTTTGACTAAACAGCTTAGGGAAACTGAAGTAGTTGCATTTAACCAAGCTAATGACATTAGGTACTATCTTAACTCCCTAGAAGACACTAAGAAGCAAAATGCAGTTTTAGAAGTAGAAGTAAACTCATTAAAGCAAAAACTGCACAGTTGGACAAGTTCATCACACATTATCCAACACTTAGTGAGAGAACGAAACAACGGGGAGGGTTTGGGTTATAAAGTGGTTCCTCCACCACCTGAGACCTTGATGAACACTAAGAGTAGACCTGTAAATAACAACCCCATCAAGGATCATGTGGTGTCTACTCCTCTGGTTAATGATCCAGATTCCTCATGTTCATCAATGGAATCTAGAACAAAACAAAGGTGGACACTTCAAAGGCAAAGGGTAAAATGCCTTGTGTTAATCTGGAAAAAGAATTTGAAAAGATTAATATAAAGTCCGGGACAAACAAAGTCAAATCTGAATCTAAAAGGACTGCTAATGTTAAACTTTCCCAAGCTTCATGTCAAAAACCAGTAATCAAAAAGAAAAAGATGTTAAAAATGTTAAAACAATTATTTTGTTAAACATGAGAAACATCAAAAGAAACAGAGTCAAAACCCAACTAAGTAATGTTACTAGTGTGTCACACACATCTCCACAAAGAAAGTTTAATCATAAAGTTGATAGCAGGTCGTGCTACAACTGTGAAGAGTGTGGATACATTGCTTCCTTTTGTCATTACTATCAGACACCTAGGAAGAGATTGAACCTCAAAATTCAAAACCTAGGTCTTATAAGAAGAGTTCCTTAACTCCACCTAGATGAACTAGCACACCTAACGTTCAACCCATTAGCCAGTCGACTGGTTATCACAAATAAGCATTGCACAAATCTGGCTTATGGAAAGAGAAGTTATCCTCTGCATCTGATAATGATGACAAGAAGGAACCTGAGCTTCCCTCACCCTCTAAGGGACAATGTGTCACACCCTCAAAATCCACTTGCGGAGTTTTACCGCGAGGCGTGTGAACAAACCAGGATCACAGTCAATAGTACTCAGAACGACTCAATGCCATAATTTAAAATAATTAACCAAAAATACAAACTTTAAGCAATGCGGAAGCGTTTTTGAAAACAACCCAAGTCAATAAAGTATAACTTATGGCAAAACAAGTGCCAAACCAAAGAGTAAACTATAATTGTTAAAATGTCAACTTGTCTTGAAGCATAGTGTCTTAATATGCAGTGAACCGTGCAGTGCTCCTATGGCAAGCAAGTAAGGACCTGAGAAAAGCATACTAAAATGTCAACACATAGGTTGGTGAGTTCAAGAGTTTGAGTTCAATAAACATGTAAACAGTTGCGATAAATATAAGCAGTGTATGGTAATAGATAGCTAGTCTATTATCAGTAAATATTAATACATAGTGATTTTGCAATTGAAGCTGACTGTGATAGTTGTTGCCTCCTGTCACGACTTACCATGTCGTGACAATGATCAATAGGACAAATTGCACCCGGTTGACCTCGAGTCACACAGGTGGGGCTCGTCAGACCCAGTAGTACTACCCAAGTTTCCCCGCTATTAAATATTAACAATTCAAAAGTGTGAGGACTTTTCTCATGGTAAACAGCACTATATTAATATTATACACAACTTAAACAATAAAAGCGTTCGTATAAATACCAGTATGCTATCTCCCCCAAAAGAGATTAAATAAAGAGTGGGGCATGAACTCACCTGATGTATGCAAAGGTACTAAGGGTTATTTTGAGAAACGAGAGGATAGCCAACCTTCACAGGTTACCTAGATCATGTGAGTACATAAGTACGTGTAAATAAAGACATGTGAAACCCTAATCATACCAAAATCAAAGACTCAAGCTTCCAGACAAATAGACACGTTGACCTAGTTGACCCGTTTGACCCGTTGGTGACATTATGAGTTATAATTCAAATAAAGCCATGAGCACATACAAATACATGATTAACATTCAAATAGTATCATACATATGCTATATCAACCAGGTGTATCACTTAGATCATCATACAATCAAGTACTATATGAGTCATGCGAATCTAGAACATTAACAAATCCACTAGTTTTAATACAACTAACATGTCACACAAGGTTCAACCATTCATCACATGCCATGTGAAGCCACTCACGACTTCACATCCTAAACCCTGCCAATCCTACTAAGTAGGGGCCTCAGATCCGCATGCGTGTATAAGGATCATAACCATATTCTTTAAGCATATGCATTGCATTCACAACATCACAACAATCAATTACCAGACCCAAGCATGATGTCCTACCACTACACAACATCCAAACCATACATGATCACCAAGGTCCAAATATCACACATGATTATAAGCATGCCATACAACTAATTAACACATTCTATCACACTAGAATTTATCCTAGAACATACTAGCAGGCTCCTAACATCCCAACCAGGTCATAACATCATACTTCAACGTTTACACAAATAAAGTTTCCCTTTTGGGAAAGAATATCCCAAAATCTATCAAACATCCAAAGCATACATGAATTCATCAATAATATACCAATTCAAGCTCATACAAACATCTAGACATGATCAACAACACTTAACATTCCAATCTAACAATCTTCATAAACAAAAGTTTCTACTTTTGGCAAGCTATGATCAACATCATCAAATTAAAGATTTCTAGCATTCATAACAACAATCTAGCATCTAATCATCATCATGAACTCATCCATAACATCAATCCATCACTAGATCACTACTACATGCCAAATAAAGTTACTATTCTTAGTAACCTATGAACAATGCATCAAAATCCCAACTTTCTTGCATAATCAATGTATTCTAACATTCATACAACCTATTAATCATCAAACATTCATCAAACAATCATCCATCATGCATAATCACAACAATTTCGAATTAGGTTTGCTTCATAACAAAATTCATGATCAATCCACTAAAAACATAGAATTCTTGCATAATCGACGTTAACTAACATGTATACAATCTAACTAACATGTTAACATCATCAAACAACATCCAATTCGACCTAATAAGGATCAATTTCGAATCTAGGGTTCGGCCATAATGAAGAACATCATAAAACACGAAAAATCTAACCTTTAAACTTGTAATTGCTTGAAATCGATGCTTCCTAAGTGTTGTATAACTTGTAATCGAACCAAAACCACACAAATTGCTTGTTCTAGGCTGATTTTCGAAGATGGGGAGGTTAGAACCTTGATCGCGGCCGAAGGTTGCATTAGGGTTTGGGGTTTTTGTTTTATTAATATTTAATTTACATATTTACCCTTTAAACCCTTGTGTTTTGGTATTTTATAAAAACTAGACTTTAAACTCTTTGTAAAGTGTTTTTAACTTCATAACATAAAGATATAAACTTATAAAATTCATTATATATCTTGTCTTTATAAAAACACAAGACATACGAATAAATAGACACGTTTCCGCGTTACGCGATAAATTCTTTAATTAACCGTTTATAAATGTGTAAACACATAAACATAACCCAATATTCACATAATCACTTAGATTCACAACAATTAACATTATTCATTATTATTAGGTCACCAACGTTAAACGAAAACTAGTGTGTGCTCACGACACGTGTATACAAGACTTAACGGAACTAACGGAGCTTGGTAACGGAAATTACCGGATGTCACACAATGGGTTGACTTCATGATATTGATGCCTCTGGGAAACCCAAGCCAGTAAAGGCTTGGGTTCCTAACCTAAACTAATGTTTTTACTTTGAATGTGTAGGGTGTTCACTACAGTGCTGAAACCAACACGTGGATTGTAGACAGCGGAGCATCCAGGCACATGACAGGAAACAGAGCTCTTTTATCAAACGTCAAGAGAATAAAAGAAGGGCATGTTTCGTTTGCTGGAAACAAGGGGTTATATCACAGCTCAGGGAGAAGTTGGAAATCAGAAAGTTAAGTTTGATAGGTGAACTACGTTCAGCAACTTCAAAACACTTACTTTCTGTTTCCCAAATCTGTGATAAAGGTTTTAAAGTCATATTCGACAACAAGAAGTGTTACGTCCTTAAGAAAGACTATGTTATTACAGAGGACCAAGTTCTGATGACAGCTTCAAGATATAAAGACCTTTATGTTTTGGATCTCTCAACAGCTTCTACAACGGGTCATGAAGTTCAATGCTTTCTATCCAAAGCCACTGAGAAGGACTCCATATCCTGGCATAGGAGAATGGGACACATCAATCAACGGAAGATGAATCACTTGATCCAGAAGGATCTTGTGAGAGGAGTTAATGTCAAGAATTTCCAACTTCCTGATTTTTGTATAGCTTGCAAGAAAGGCAACAGACGAAGAAGTCTCATAAGAAAAAGAAAGTTCATTCAATAGAACTTCCTCTTGAACTTCTTCACATGGATCTGTTTGGTCCAGTCAGTACAAAGAGCATTGCAGGCGACTTGTACTGTTTTGTTGTTACTGATGACTACACAAGATTCTCTTGGGTAATGTTTCTGAATTCCAAGTCAGAAACATTTGAGTCATTCAAGGAGTTAGTAACCACACTGGAATCTCTCTACAAGCTGAAAGTGAGACAAGTACGTTTAGACAACGGGACTGAATTCAAGAATCAGTGGATGGAGGCTTACTGCAAGGAAAAGGAAATTGTGCATCAATTCACTTTTGCATACACACCTCAGATGAATGGTGTTGCTGAGAGAAAGAACAAAAGCTTGATAGAGACAGCATGGACAATGCTAGCAGACTCGAAATTGCCTATCCAATTTGGAATGAGGCAGTGGCTAATGCGTGTTATACACTGAATCGAGTTCTGATAGTCAAGCGCCATGGAAAGACATGTTACAAGATACTACAATGACGTAAACCAAATCTGGAGTATCTCGAACCATTTGGCGCACCGCGTACACTTCTGAAAAAGACTCAAGACGGTAAATTCAGTGAGAAGGCTGATGAAGGAATCTTCCTAGGATACAACATACCGAACAAGAGAGTTTACAATAACTCAACGGGTCTAGTAGTGTGGTGTAATGTTGATGTTCAGAGATATACCACACCACCTACTAGCAAAGGACCCGCCTACTTTTTCGACTATGATGGATTCTTTAAGTCCTTCAACATCCCTATCTATCCTTGTGATGATGAGTTGGCTACTCGAATAATGGATGATATCTTAAATACACCATCTCGTGATTCAACATCATCGAGTTTATAGGGATAATCATCTACTCAGTTAGGGGGAGTAGTCGACGACAGTGACTCCTCCTCTGAAGATGAGGCTGAAGAAGATGACCAGAACAGTCAGGAGCAACAGGTTCCAGTTCCTGAATGTCTACAAGCATCTACGGTGATGCACCTTTGACTTCGAACCTCAAACTCCTTCTACCTCAGATGCAGAACCAAATGTTCATAATCTTGGCTCTGAGGTAGTTGTTCCTACTACTCCAGGATCACGTCTAAACTTCTATCATCCCTTAGACAATGTCATTGGGGATGTCAGATCAGGTACAAACCTGAAATCAGCTGTACTCAGCTGATTATGCCTCTGTTATGGAAAAGGGTACATTCATGATGGTGCTTATCGGTGTTTTGTCTCGCAGTTTGAGCCAAAATACGTAAGTGATGCATTAAACGATGAGGCATGGGTGAGTGCCATGCAAGAAGAACTTCTTCAATTCAAGAAGTTAGGAGTATGGACTCTGGTAGATAGACCTAAAGGTGCTAAGGTCATTGGCACCAAATGGGTCTTGAAATGCAAGAAGGACGACCAAGGGGTCATTATCAGAAACAAGGCTCGATTGGTTGTTCAGGGATTTCGCCAAGTCGAAGGGATTGACTACAATGAAGTGTTTGCACCCGTGGCAAGGATGGAAGCCATCCGTATCTTCCTTGCCTATGCATCGTATATGAAGATTAAAGTCTATCAATTAGATGTGAATAGTGCATTCCTTCATGGGGAAATTCGAGAGACAATGTATGTCAGTCAACCCGAGGGATTTGAAGATCCTTATCATCGGGACAGAGTTTACAAACTCGACAAGGCCTTACACGGGCTTTATCAAGCTCCTAGGGCCTGGTATGAGAAACTCTCAACTCATCTTGTGAAACACGCTTTCGCAGGGGAGTCATTGACTGCACATTGTTCATAAAAGAAAAAGATGGAGACCTACTGCTAGTACAAATCTATGTCGATGACATAATCTTCGGTTCAAAGAACGAAGAATTATGCAACGAGTTTGAAGCAGTTATGAAGAAGAGTTTGAGATGAGTGCTATGGGGGAGATGAAATTCTTTCTCGGGTTACAGGTGGATCAGACACCAAATGGGATCTTTCTACATCAGACCAAGTATGTGGAGACATTCTCAGTCGGTTTGACATGGAGAATGCCTCTGCTGCTGGGACTCCACTTGCTACAAATCATGATATAGCACCTGACGAAAATGGAGATCTGGTAGATGCCACAATGTACCGAGGAATGATTGGATCCCTCATGTATCTCACTGCCTCAAGACCTGATATCATGTATGCTACATGTTTATGTTCTAGATATCAGGCTAAGCCTAAGGTAACCATCTGATCGGGGTCAAAAGGATATTTCGTTATTGAAGGGTACACCCACACTTGGGTTGTGGTATCTTCATGATGATGACTTTGAGCTCACGGCGTATAGTGACTCGGATTACGGGGGCTGCAAGATGAACTACAAGTCTACATCAGTAGGGTGTCAATTCTTTGGGAGGAGTTTAGTTACCTGGCAGTGTAAGAAGCAGACCTCGGTTGCATTGTCAACCTGTGAAGCCGAATACGTTGATGCTGCAAGTTGCTGTTCACAATCATCTGGATTCAACAACAAATGCGGGATTACGGTTTAAAGTTTTCTTCTACTCCTATCTTTGTTGACAACTCTGCTGCAATTGCAGTAACTAAAAATCCGGTACAACATCCAAAGACCAAACACATTGGTATTAATACCATTTCATAAGAGACTGTTTTGAAAAGAACTTAATTGATGTGGTAAAATTAATACTGACTTTCAACGCGCTGACCTCTATACAAAAGCCTTTGATAAACCACGTTTTCTATATTTGTTAGAGGTCAACGGCGTTAAAAAGAAAAGTGATGTTATTCCAGATGATGATCATGTGTAGTCCGATGCATTGCAGTTATATTTTTCTTTTTCAATTTTTCTTTATTTATTTTATTCTGTTTAAATTAAATTCATGTTATTTAGCTGTCTGTTAAAATCCTAAAATAATTAAATCCAGTATGATTTTAGAATTTTAGGGGGAGAGTAGGTCAGCTAGTAACATTTAAAAAAAACGAGGGAGAAGGAGTAGATAGCCGATATAAGGTAGATCGTATCTGTGATACCGATTCAAACCTTTTGGAAAATGATAGTACACAGGAACAAATCAAAAGGGACTTTAAAATTTAATTTAGAAAAGATGCAAAATTCAAAGTATAAGTCTGTGTAGTCTAAGCAATATAAAAAGGGAAGATGATAGAAAAACTGGTAACTACTAAGGTAACACAAAGAAAGTAGACCTAGAGGTTGCTAGACCACAAATGATATGTCGGTAGATTCAACACAATAGATGAGTAGACCTGACTGGTGATTTCAAGATCAAACTAAGTTGTTCAACTGACTGTGGGCTGCCATCTTATCACTGTTAACACAATCAACAATATTCCAATAAGGGTAATGAGCATGTAAACGCCACAAATGTGTGCGGATGACCATAAATAGAGCAAAGCACGAAAAAAATGAAGACAAATGCTATCAAGCTAATGACATATGTTGTTGGTGCATTTTGTGCAAAATAAAATGCAGCTGCTCTAACAAGAAAATAGGTTGTGTGCCTCTCTGCTGTGCGATGGCACTGACTTGAGGATAAGCATACCTAGATATTCTAGAATTCATTGTTGTTTGCCGCCTCTCTGCTGTGCGATGGCACTGACCTGAGGATTGGCTTCTCTTTGAAAGCTCTACGAATAGTCTCTTCTTGTAAAAATACCCGTAGACCGCTCAAAAGCTCCTGAGGAATGTTGATTACCATATAAGTGTGGGATCCACAAAAGTTAGTTGAAATAATTAAACCTAAAACTATCACCAGTTTGTCTAAAGTCTGTGTATGGATTTAAGAGGACAAATATACTGACAATCATTGTGGCTGCAATTCTTGAAAGTTCAAATCAATGTGGGAATCTAATAGTACCAGTGTGATTTCCTAAATTTGCTAACACTCTGGATGAAAACCAAGAATTGAGCATCTAAAGGTTTTGATAACAAGTCCAAATGATTTGACTTGCCTGTATGATTCCAAACGTGAATTGTTCCAGGTGTGGTCAAACTAAATTGAAGCTGCCTATTCTGGAACCAAATCCAGGAGATGTCTATCTTAGGATTTATCTCTGACAAAAAGTCAAAAACAAGTTTTATTTTTGTATTTAGTTTAAGTTTCTAGTTAGTTAGTAATTTTAGTTTGTTTGTTCGTCGGACTATATCATGAAAATCAGTATGGGATTCACTCACCTAAAAGGGTCATGTCTGAGATGGTCACATGTGTTTTCAAAGTTTAACAGTGTCACGTCTAAGGTGACTAAATTGTTTAAAAGGATCACGTCTAAGGTGATCAAAAGGTTTTCAAGTTAAAAGGATCATGTCTGAGACGATCAAATGCTCATAATGTTGAATTTCAACAGGTAAAAAGGGTTTAAGTGCTAAATGGTGGTAAGTGTAACCCATTCGCACGACTGCATCATAAGTATGGATCAACCATGCGAATGGATCCCATTCGCACGACTGGACATGAGATTGAGCCATTCACTCGAATGGCTTATCAGAATGATCCATTTGACCGAATGAAAGGGTGCCAATGAGTCAGTCGACCGATTGAGACTCAGTCGGTTAACTGAAGGTGCGAATGAAAGGGCACGAATGAGTCAGTCGACTGACTGAGACTCAGTCGGACAGCTAAATGCGACTGACTGGGCCAATCACGCGACTGAGCCTCACTCGCCCGAATGAACTGAGCGAATGAGGCCAGTCGGACGATTGAACTCAGCTTCAGTATTTAAATGGCCATAGTCGATCGCATTCCACTCATCACCCTCAATCGCTCCTAAATCGCACATTGTACCATTACTCTGGCATAGACCTTGTTTCCACATCTTTATTGATATTCTGACTTGCGTTGACATTTATACAGGTATATATCAGTGAAATCACACCGGAATCAGAAGAAAGCAAGCCCTAATTGTGTGATATTTGACTGAAACAAGAATTAGACCGTAAATGACCTAATAACCAACTGAAACTAAGCAACATGTTAAAACTAAGTCTAATAGGTCATTAGTTAAGAGATTCCAAGTCTAAAGAGCCATTAAACCACGGTTAATTTCATGAATTGATCAAGACTCGAACCTCAGTCGATTGAACAGTGGGTCATGCGATTGGTCGTCTGGGTGAACTCCAATCGCACGATTGAGGCTGCCGAATGGGTCAATCGGCCGAATGTATCATGCGAATGAATTCAGTCGGCCGACTTAACCAATCGCAGACTCAGCCAACAGATTGAACTAAGTCGCATGTCTCATTCATCCGAATGAGCTCAGTCGCATGAAAGGACAACCGACTGACTTCAGTCGCATGATTTATTCGTACGAATGAATCAGATTGAATTTAAACTATACACTTTGAACTGAAGTTTGATGTATGACTTACTAATGGTTCTGTGTCTTGTGTTTTAGATAAATGGCTGATAGATGGTCCATCAATCCAAAGCACAATATATGTGCTCATTTGGACCATACGACTCGGAATGGAGCCGAGTTTACAGAAATTATTGCGTTCCTTCGACGCTCTCGGATACATAAAGCCATATCCACACCGTGTACTCCTTACAGGTCATTACATCAGGCTTTCTGGGAGAATGCCTCCGTAGCTCGTTCACGTGAGCCTTACAGCATATGGAGCTCCATTCATGGTCATGATATTGAGATTACAGCGGCTGACATCCAGAGAGTACTTGATTTTGGGGACGATACTGATCACCCCACCAGACTACATCCATTTACAGTAAGAGGTTGCTTCCTCAGGATTAAGTACGCTGGGGACATCAACTCAGGTGTGCTCAACAAGAGCAACCTGTGTCCCCAGTATAAATACTTGGTGCATGTGATCCTGAAGTGTATTGCTTCTCGAAGGGGTGGGTTTGATGACCTGTCAGACCAGATTCAGAATGCCTATGTGGCACTGGTGCTGAACCACCCATTCAGCTTCTCGAGCATGATCTTCTCGTATCTAGTGGAGAATCTGGAGGCCAAGGGGAAGGAGGGGTTTTGTATGTACCCCAGATTTCTGCAGCTGATCTTCAACGAGAAGCTGCCATTACTTCCCAAGGAGAGACATGATGCGGTTGCCCTAGAGATTATGGATGACACGACTTTGGGTCGCATGAGAGTGTATCAGGTTAAGCAGGTAAAGCCCCAGGTAAAGAGGTTGATTGGCCATCTGGCCAATGAAAGATATGTGGCGCCAGGTAGACGCAAGTGGCGTCACAACAATAGTGATTCTGATGTTGAGCAGATTGCTCTACCCACCGATGACTCTGTTGATGATAACGGTGGGGGTGCTGGAGATGACATGCCCATTCCACCGAGGGGCGCATCTACAGATGTTATACCTCCAGTATCTGCCCCCATGGGAGACATAGCTGAGTCAGCTGGGTTCCACCAGGACTTTATACCTGGTGAGGAGGAAGAAGAGTTAGATGAGGATCCATTGACTAGGACTGTGGGAAGCAAGGTTGTTCCCACAGAGTATGGACTCCGGGCGGTTGGTGAACGCCCCAGGGATTCGGGAGAGACGACTGCAGATCCCAGCTATGCTCCTGAGTCTACTAGCCATGTTCTAGGGGGGCATCCACCTCGACTGGATCGAGGAAGAAACGGATGGCTCAGCCCCACGGCCAGAAGAAGAAGAGGAGAAGACTCACTTTCGTCTCCACCACAGCTACCACAGCTACCACTACCACTACCACACCTCCCACCACTATACATATGCCAACCACCACCATATCTTTCACTCCTACATCACCTCCACTATCTCACAGACCCAACCCTATCTTCACCACAACCACCACCACCACCACTAGCCACCAAGTAGGACCCTCATCTCATTCCGCACATATATATGGATCTCATCTACCTCAATTTGGGGTAGAGGACCAGCTTTCAGCGCTAAACCGTATGGTGATGCGACTGTTAGCTGCTGATGAAGAGAAGACTGCGCAGATCCGACAACTTGCAGAACTCACTACTCCGCAGTCACACCAGATCTCGGAGCAGGCTCGGCTGATCGAGGAGCAGGCCCAGCAAATGGCTGCTCAGAGCCACGAGATCGCCCAACTCTAAGAGCATAGAGTCACTTCTGCTAAGAAGATTGAGGAGTTGGAGAATGCTAAGAAGACCATCATGCTCAAACTTAAGGGATCTAAAGATGAGCCTCTTAAGATTAAAGAGGGAGATGGTGCTGATGGTGATGATGATGATGAAGATGATGATGATGAGACTGAGGATGATGAGGGGATTAAGGACGAGAGGACAGAGGAGAGGAATGAGGATGATGATGAAGAAGGAGGGGATGCAGCTGCATCTATCTCTGCTCAAGGTCAAGAAAGGAGGTCTAAGAAGAATCAAGACCAACAAGCTTCATCCTCTGCTCCACCAAGTGATGACCCAGTGATCCAAGACAAAAGTATGATTAGATGTCTATGTATTTGATTACTTTTGTATTTGAATCATGATTTAAACTTATGTATTTAATGGTTATATTAAGATTAATGTATTTCTGTTTTGATTATTAACTAAAACTATAAATTATATCAGGTTGATGTGCTTATGAAGATTAATGTATTTCTGTTTTGAATATTAACTCGACAATGACGAAGAGCTCAACAACATTGATGAAATAGAGATAGAAGATGTCACTGCAGAGCACTACCCTTAGTATGCTGACAATGAGGGAAATGTGGTCCCCAATCTGGGTGAATCCCTTGTCAGTGATATGTTTTGGTGTTAGACAAAGGAGCAGGAGTCAGAGAAGAAGAGGGATCGGCCCAAGCCTCAAGATGATGTTGATATCCGAAAGCTGAATGGCTGCCTGTTTTGAAGAAGTTAGAGCCCAACGTGCTGCACCTAAACAGGACGCCTACACACCAACTCTACAGAGTCAAGAAACATCATAGGTGTCAGGCAGGATTATAGCATGGGCGTATTTTGAGGACCTTAACGTTTATGCCGTTAAGAGGGAGAAGGGCATAGAGTACTTTAGTTTCCACATGATCTAAAGACTCTGCCAGGTTTTGAGCTCACTAGCTGGCCAACTGGTTGTTGTATGCGGACCCGGAAGATGTCAGGCTTTTTGAGGCTGCCCTAAGAAGGGTACCACACCAGGTGGGTTAACTTCAGACCCCAACACCTACAAGGTGATCAGAAGGTCTGAAGTTAATGCCATTACTGAAAAGCAAAGATAGTGTTGAAGTGAGTCCTCCGCGCACGATTCAAGAATCCCACTCAGGGAATCCACAGACTTCACTCCACCTTTAAGTGTGGTACTATGATTGAGGAATATGAGAGAGGTCATAGTCCTAAACAAAAGGGCCAATGGATCTATCAGGGTTTTGAACCCATTGGCTTACCAACTTGTTCAGCTAATGAGTCTACACTCTATACAAGTGGCCACTGTTCTATGAACGCAGGATATAGTACAAGCCCTCCAGTTCCAGAATGTCATAAGACTCTATTTTGCATTTGAGATTCTGCAGGAGTCACATAAAGAGGTGTAAGGATTCCTTAAGTCTGATGCAACCAAACATCCAAAGTGTCTCAGCAACATGCACTAAGTACTGAAGTGAAGAATGCTTCGGAAGTTTTACACAATACATTAGAAAACATTCTAAGTGTAAAATCTTCCGAAGCCAAGACCAATATCTTCCGAAGCCAAACATGAAGTCTTCCGAAGCTTCAAGAGACAAAGTCTTCCGAAGCTTCACCCTATGAAGACAGATTTCTTCCGAAGACTTTTAGTACACATGCTTTATCTGATGTACTGTTCCATAAAGCACCTTTTCCGCTGCATCTCTGATAAGTCACCAACTTACAAGAGTTGGTGAAAAGGTCCATGCTTTTGGTAACTGTACATTGAGGTCTTGAGTCTGAAACTTTCCACTTTATGTACTTTATCCTTTTTGTAATGTATAAGGATGTGAGCTATGGCATGTCATAGTCACAAGGTCAAAAGGCAGATATGCCTTTTGATTCTACAATTGATTTTGTTAGTGTCTAGTCAATTGTATCCAGCTGGCTTTCATAGTATAGCCGCTGTAGGTTGTAGTATAAGTATTTCAAGTTTCTTGTATCTTAAATATACTTTGTAACACTGTAAAAGAACTTGAGAAAGCAATATACTGCATCCTTGAAAACCATATTCTCCTGTTCTGTCTCTTGCTTTACTTGTGTTCTTTGTATCACTTTGGTTAACCCAGTTTACTGTTTGATTAGAGTTTAGAAATCTCCTCATTGTGTTGTTGTGTTGTAATTGTGTTCAAACCCTTAAACGATCCTGCAATTGGTATCAGAGCATTCAGGCTCTTGATATAAGATCTAACCATCTTAAGATCCCTCACACACACAAAAACTAAACTCTTCAAATGGCTTCCATCTCAAAGACTGATATGGAGACTGGAACCATGAACAAATCCCCACTGATCACTCTTGATGATTTTGACACCTGGTGCATGAGGATGGAAGGCTTCATCAGGTCTCTTGACTCAAGAATGTGGGAATCTGTTGAAAATGGACCTTTCATACCCAGCACCCCCTCTGCTACTGGTGCTGGTATGATTCCTAAAGATATGGCCAACTACTCAGATGAAGATAGAAAAAGAGTAGAGATTGACAGGAAGGCCATGACTGCTCTTCAGACTGCTCTCCCAACTCTGTATACAGAGGTTTTAAGAAGTGCAAAACAGCTAAACAGCTGTGGGATGCACTGAAGCTGATGTATGAAGGCTCCTCTGAAGCCAAGGAGAACAAGAAAGATCTTCTGAAGCAGCAGTTTGAAAATTTCACCTTTAAAGCAGGTGAAACCATGACCCAACAATACTTCAGGTATTGAGATTGTGGATACCCTAGTGGATGGAGGAGTTCCTCTTGAGAACAGAGACATTGTAAGGAAGTTCATGTCCTCACTTCCTAGGCAATGGACACACTATTGTGTGGTGATCAAGAGGACTGAGAACCTTAAAACTCTTACTCTGACAGAGTTATATGGGATTCTCAGTGGATACCAGATGGAGATGAACATACAAGGTTCATCTGGCAACTCCAACAATCAAATGGGTTCAGCCCTTCATGTGGTTGAAAGGGACAGCATAGAACCCCAACATCATCTCTTATGCTACCCTGACAACTCACAAAAGGGTCCTTTCATCACCTTCCCGGAGACACCAAGGGAAAACTTTACTCAAGGAAGTCCATTCCAAGAGACAAGTTCTTCTCAAGCCTTTGTGTCTACTGATGAAAGCTGTGGGAATTATCTCTTCACTCTTGAAGACCTGGACTGCATTCATCCAGATGACCTGGAATACATGGAGATAGTTCAGCAGATGGCTCTCCTCACTCACAGAGCCAAGAAGTTCTACAAGAGAACAGGAAGAAGATTTCCAAGCAATGCTACCAGTGGAAAGTTTGGGCTGGATAAAAGCAAAGTTAAGTGTTACAACTGTAACCTTATGGGTCACTTTGCTAGGGAGTGTAAGGCACCTAAAGCAAATGGGGGCCAAACACCACCCAGACCAAACTACACTGATAAAGCTCCTCAGTCTGAGAAGCCTAAGCAACATGCTGCTGTTGTGTTGAAGAAGGAGGCTTTGACTGGAGTTTTCAGGTGGAAGATGCTTCTCCAAACCAAGCACTGATGGCTGACCATGATGAAGCCAAGGTATTGGAACATCTCTGTACTCCTGAATGCATTGCTAAAGTGAATAGATACAGGTCCTACAACTTAGAGATGAGATCCGATCTTGAGTCATTAAACATATTAAAATCTGATTCTAGAAAGTTTGAAAATGATTACAAGTTAAAAATAGAAGATTTGGAGAAAACCATTTCAGTACTAAAACATGAACATACAGATTTTAGAACTCAGATCCAAGATCTCATAACTAAATTGACTGAGTGCCAGGCTGAGCTTGTGATCAGCAAAGCCAAGGCAGAGAAAAGTGTTCTTGAAGTAAAGACCTTCAAAAACATGATATCCTCATCCCTGCACAAAAAAGTGTGCTATCAAAATAGACAGGGACTAGGATCAAATGAGATAGCTCCTCCACACACAATCTTGTCTGTAAGATATCCTAGGTGTGGAACTTGTGAAGATGAGCTTCCTCTCATAGATCCTATAAGTGAGGATGATGAAGAAGTGATAGTGAAGAATTCCTCTGAGAAGAGTGAAGAAGAGGATTCTTCCAAGGGCCACTATCCTTCTGAGGAGAAGAAATCATCTGTGATGACCAAGTCCAAAAGAAAGAACTTGATCAGGAAGAGCAAAAGGAAAGCAAAGAAGGCTCAAGAAATCAAGGCTACTTTTGATGCTAAGCAGAAACAAGTTTTTATCTCTGCAGGTTTCAAAGTAGTAAAGACTGAAGACATCAACCAAGACTCCTCATCTAAGAGTCCTGGTTCATGTTCAAATCATCTCAGAGCAAAGAAGAAGACTGAGCTGCTGTGTACCACTGCTGCACAGCCTGGACCATCAAACTCCAAGAACAGTTCACAGCCCAAAAGAACTGTCTCAGCATCTACCAAGATGAAGGTGGAGAAGGGATGTGACCAAAGCCAGTCTTGCTCTCAAAAGGAGACTCTTTGAAGAAGAAAATGTTATGTGTCATGTGTGAAAATACTTCTCACATTGCTAAGGATTGCCCATACAATCCTAGGAGTACCATCCACATGACCAATACAAAGACTTCAAAGAATCTCAAGAAGTCTCAAGCTTCGGAAGGAAAGTCTGTTTCCTTCGGAAGCTCCAAATCAAAGAAGAAGGTAAATGGAAAATTACCTTCGGAAGTAAAATTGGTCTCGGAAGAAAGGAGTTCTTCCGAAGCACTGAAGTCTGCTGCAGTGACTGCAGAATCTTCCGAAGGTTCAGTCATCAAAACCTGTGAAGTTCCAAAAGCTTCAAAGGTTTTGAAGGTCAAGTCCAAGAGTCCAAAGGTGGTGTGGAAGTCTAAGAAAGACCAAATGACTGAAATTTCTCCATCAACAATAGCTGAAGATCCTCACAGTACAACCATAGGATCTATTACTGTTGCATTACCTTCTATTACACTTACTGAGCCCAGACAAGTACGGCTTGGGTTTCCAAATGTAACTAATCATTTTCTTTGTGCAGGAACAGCTCAAGACAAACGGAAACGTCTGGATAATTGACAGTGGCTGTTCCAGGCACATGACAGGCAATAGGTCTCTACTCCATAATTTTGAGAGAATTGATGGAGGACCAGTTGCTTTTGGAGAGATGAAGGTGGTTACATTTCTGGAAGGGGCAAGGTCACAAATGGTAAGCTCAGCATTGAAAAGGTAAACTTTGTTAAGGAGCTTGGGTACAATCTTCTGAGTGTATCCCAATTTTGTGATCAAAGACATAACATGCTCTTTACTGAGCATGAGTGCATTGTTCTCAAGCCTGGTGTGGTCATTCCTCATGAGCACATCCTGCTCAGAGCCCCTAGGAAAGGGAACATGTACAAGATGGATTTGCAAGAAACATCTCCCTCTGGAGAAGTTTCATGCTTTCTATCTAAAGCCAATAGTGATGAGTCTTTCCTATGGCATAAAAGAATGTGCCATGTAAACTTTAAAACATGAATAAATTGATTAAGCATGATCTGGTAACTGGAATGCCAAAGAAAGAGTTTACAAGTGATGATCATTGTGTTGCATGCCTGAAAGGGAAGCAACATAAGGCATCCCATAAGCCTAAGGAAATGAACTCCATCACTACACCCCTACACTTGTTACATATGGATCTCTTTGGCCCCACCAGTGTAATGAGTTTAGGAAGGACCTTATACTGTCTAGTGATCACAGATGATTTTACAA
Organism: Flaveria trinervia; assembly: GCA_025506515.1. Classification (NCBI taxonomy): domain Eukaryota; kingdom Viridiplantae; phylum Streptophyta; class Magnoliopsida; order Asterales; family Asteraceae; genus Flaveria; species Flaveria trinervia. The sequence goes on along the minus strand of CM046445.1, from coordinate 24,719,168 downwards.
GATTCACTTGGGTCTTCTTCCTTAGAACTAAAGATGAGACTCCTGAGATTCTAAAGAATTTCATCTTAAAGATTGAGAATCAATGTGATCACAAGGTCAAAACCATAAGATGTGATCAAGGAACTGAATTCAAGAACCAAATCCTTGATACATTTTGTGATGAAAAGGGTATTACAAGACAATACAGTGCTCCGGACTCCTCAGCAAAACGGAGTTGCTGAGAGGAGAAACAGGACACTTATTGAAGCTGCAAGAACTATGTTGTCTGACTCTAAACTGCCTATCACCTTCTGGGCAGAGGCAGTTAATACTGCTTGCTATGTGCAAAACAGAGTTTTAGTAGTTAAGACACATGGTAAGACTCCTTATGAACTTTGGCACAAGAGGAAACCTTTCATTGGTTTTCTCAGGTCATTTGGATGTCCCTGCACCATCTTGAATACCAAAGATCAAGTTGCCAAGTTTGCTGAGAAATCAGACGATGGACACTTCATTGGATACTCTTCCCAAGCTAAAGCTTATAGAGTATACAATCTCAGAACTAGAATTATTGAGGAGTCAGCCAATGTGACTTTCAATGAGCACACACCCAGTGTGGCTGGTTCTGGTCCGGATTGGCTATTTGATCTTGATTTAGTTACCAACTGTTTTAATAAATCTTGTGAGCATGTTTCAGGATCTGCAGAAAATTTTAATACAGGTGATCCTGATCCAAGATTTGAGCTAGGAAGACCTTCAACTCACACACCTCAGCTCCAGTTGAAACTACTTCAGCAAATGAGGTTTCTATCAGCACAACAATGACAAATCCAGCTGATACATCTGGCATGCCTTCAAATTCCAGCTCAGAGGCTTCTCAACCAGATAAAGACATCTCAATTGCAGAAGACAACAATGGTGATGGTGATAGTGATCAAGAATTTCTTGATGCTAATAACCATACCATAGATGACAACATCAATGATGTCACACACTCATTGGATCAAGTTAATCTTGATAAGTGTGATAATGTGGAGGATCAATCTTCAAGACCAGATCTAAATTTCTCAAATTTGGATCTATCTCAGCAACTTGCTGTGATCCCTCAGCTAAGGATCCACAAGTCTCATCCTACCACAAACATCATTGGAGATGTTATCTCCGGGGTAAAGACAAGAGGGCAAACCCATGAAGCAAATGTTTGTCTTCACTCTTGTTTTCTATCCCAGTTAGAGCCAAAGAAAGTTGAGGAGGCTCTAAAGGATGGAAGTTGGGTTGAAGCTATGCAACAAGAGCTGCTTCAATTCAAAAGGCAGAAAGTTTGGAACCTTTGTCCTCTTCCTCATGGGAAGACTACCATTGGAACCAAATGGGTTTTTAGGAATAAAGGATGATAGAGGAATCATCATCAAGAACAAGGCAAGACTAGTTGTTCAAGGATACACACAAGAAGAAGGGATTGATTACACTGATGTCTTTGCTCCTGTAGCAAGACTAGAAGCTGTTAGGATATTCCTGGCATTTGCTGCATCCAAGAATTTCAAAGTCTATCAACTTGATGTAAAGTGTGCTTTCTTATATGGAGTGATTGATGAGGAGGTTTATGTCAAACAACCACCTGGTTTTGTAGATCCTGATCATCCTGATTATGTCTGCAAGCTTGACAAAGCTCTTTATGGGCTGCATCAGGCACCCAGGAAGTGGTATGAGACACTGTCTGAGTATCTCTGTAAACATGGATACAGGAGAGGTACTATAGATGGAACTCTCTTCATCAAAGGACAAGGAAAAGACATTCTGCTAGTTCAAGTATATGTGGATGACATCATCTTTGGTTCAACCAATTCAAAGCTCTGCAAAGACTTTGAAAAGCTGATGAAAGACAGATTTGAAATGAGTTCAATGGGAGAACTCAACTTCTTTCTGGAATTCAAGTGAAGCAGGTTGAAGATGGCATCTTCATAAGTCAGTCAAAGTATGTTCAAGATATACTCAAGAGATTCAACATGACTGATTGTAAGATTGCTAAGACACCCATAGCCAGAAACCACTCCCTTGGTCCAGATCTTGAGGGGAGTGTGTAGATGAGCACTTATACAGGCTATGATTGGGTCTCTTATGTATCTTACAGCTAGCAGGCCTGATATCATGTTTGCTACATGTATTTGTGCAAGATATCAAGCAAACCCTAAGATGTCTCACTTAATCACTGTGAAAAGGATTTTAAGATACCTCAAAGGTGCTTCAACACTTGGTCTATGGTATCCAAAGAATCCTAATTTCAATCTGTATGCCTATACAGACAGTGATTATGGTGGTTGCAACATGACTGCAAAGTCTACATCTGGGGGATGTCAATTCTTGGTGGAAGGGTTGTCTCATGGCAATGCAAGAAACAATCCTGTGTGTCTGCATCAACTGCTGAGGCTGAATACATTGCTGCTGCAAGCTGCTGTGCTCAAGTGCTTTGGATTCAAAATCAGATGCTAGACTATGGATTTAACTTCAAAGAGACTCCTATCCACATAGACAACAATAGTGCTATCTCTATCACTGAGAACCCTGTGCAGCACTCAAGGACCAAACACATCAACATCAGGTATCATTTAATAAGAGATAACTATGAAAAGGGATTAATTAAACTAGTCAAAGTTCACACAGATGAACAATATGCTGATCTGTTCACAAAAGCTTTTGATGAACAGAGATTTAAGTATCTGATATCAGCTATTGGGATGATTAACTTTGAGTAGACTTTTTCTTAAAACTAATTCTAATTATTTCTTCTTAAAAATTGTGTGTCCTAAGTTGTCTAGTTCATCACTTTCATAAGCTCATGTTTTCTTTGAATGTAAAACTCTTTTTGAAGACTTTCCTTAGATTCTTGAAAATTTTCTGATACTTCGGAAGATAACGTTTTACCTTCGGAAGAAAAATATGTCTTCAAAATAAATGACTGTCTAAGAGATTTTACCTTCGGAAGAAGTCAAAATTTATCTTCCGAAGCTTAAAATTCTTAACTTAGACACTTATTCATTTTTAAGGACTTTTCCTTCCGAAGCAAAATTACTTTCGGAAGCTTTGTTCATTCTTATACAAAGCATCCAAGAGTTTATTTCTCTTCCGAAGCATAAATCTTCAAGACTCTCAGGAAAATTCTTCCGAAGCCATTTTAGCTTCGGAAGCTTTTTCAATCAAAACTTCCGAAGACAAATTACCTTCGGAAGCTTTTCGAATTCCAAGAAAACTACTTTTTGAGCAAAAAGGTAAACTACTTTTTCAGAGGTGGGACCGACATACGGATTTCAAAGTTTATCCTCTTTCATTAAACTTTATCTGAAATCCTTCTCTCTCATATAACCCAACGGTTTCCCCCTCTTCTATCATCTCTTTTCTTCCAAACCTAAAACCCAAAGCTTTCTCTCTGAAATTTCTTTCCCATTTTTTCTTCATCTCTGAGCTACCTCACAATGGCTGACCTTGCTCACAGAAATGATCCTAACTTTGCCATGCAGCTACACAGACAACACAATCAGGTTGCTCTGTTATGCTCTGACAAAGATCCTCATTTCTCAGAGGTTTGCCGTTTCTTGTCTTTGTCTCACTACTTCACCTCCCTAACCATTGATCCTACTCTATATGAGGATCACTTGCTTGAATTCTGGAAGACCTGCCAAGAGGTCATTATGGATGGGGAGAAGGCACTGTCTGCCACAGTGCAGGGGAGAACAATCTTCATCACTCCGGCCATCATCAACCGACATCTTCAGCTGGATGATGAAGAAGGTGAAGTGTTCTTCCCAAAGGAAGCGGTTAATCATTCCTTCGAGCAGATGGGCTATGAAGGAGATTTCTCTGTAAAGACCTTCAGGAAAGGGAAGGTCTCATCCCAGTGGAAATACCTGCTCCATGTGTTATCCACAGCTTATCAAACAAGCATGGTGGATGGGACCAGATTCCTGAGGATCTCTCCTTTATAGTTCATGGAATGATTCAGGGGGTCAAGTTCAGGTATTCACAATTTGTTTATACTAATTTACTTGCAAACTTAGACTCCTTAGAATACTACATGTTTCCTAGATATGTTCAACACATTCTCAACTGTGAACTGGGCTCACAGTTGAGGGAAACAGGTAATATTCTTAAATTGGGACAGATGAAGCCCGGCATCTTTAAAATTATGAAGAAGCCAACTGTAGGCTTCTCAGGGGTAGAAACAGCCCTAGTCCCAAAAATGTTAGAGCTCATTGCTCAAGGTGACAACCTAGCAGTCCAAGCTAGTGTTGAACCCACACCTACTGCTCTCCAACCCTCTACACAACCTCAAATATCCATCACCTACCAAAGAAAATCCAACGAACCCCTGCTCAGACTATTCAGTCTGTGGAGGCCCCCATATACTCACCAATACAGGAAGAAGTGGATACTGGAGCTCCCACTTCTCCTGAGGAGCAGACCACTCCCATTGTTTCAAGAATCAGTGATGAGGTTCCTCATGCTCACACTGATGAGCTCACTAGCCCAACAGCCTTAAGCTCTCACTCTGAGTCTCAACACTCAAGTGAACAACCTTCAGGGGACAGCTACCATCCCCAGCCTTTGGATCTCAACCAACCAATTCCCAACCTATCCTTCTATACTGATGAAGACTTAGGATTCGTGAGTACCATGAGTCTCTCTTCCCATCCCCTACTCAAAGAGAGATGAGTACCTCTGACTCTCCTCAGTCTATCCCACATCAGTCACCTATTACTGAGGTGGACACTTCTGAACCTGTTCGGATGTCCATATGGAAGAGGCTCTCACTTTTGAAAGTGATTACATCATTAAGACCTCAACCATGGCAACTCACCCTCTGGCATCTCAACTGAGGCTGCCAGTGAGCAGAGGAAAACCAGCAGCCAAGAAACTCAAGCTGGTGGTGAGCGAGAGGACTTTGGTCCAATCATCTCATCCCCCAGTGATTCTTCTGATGAAGATGAGGGGAACTTGAGACTAAAGGTGCAGAAATTGTCAAAAACATGCACCTATTTAGTCTCTAAGGTTAGTCACTTGGAATCTCAGGTGACTACCTTACAAAACAGGGTCAATGATCAGCAACTTCAGATTTCATATCTAAAGGAAAAACTAGCTGGGAGACCTTTAAGGAGAGCTCAACCAGGAACACAAGAACCTGTGGAAGTGATTGACTTATCCTCCAGCTCACCTATGCAAGTAGGTGATGCTACCAAAAAGGGGAGAAAGTTATTACAATCACAGAACCTGGGAGTTCTTCAAAGAGAATGGACATAGAGGACTCACCATCCTCACTTGCTGTTGTGCATTCTCAGCAACTTCCTCAAGTTCACATTAATGTGGACTCTATAGACTCAATCATCAGGAGTCTCTTTGAGGAAGGTATACCAAGGGCTGTCTCATCTCCACCACAAGGAACTGGCAACTACATCATAAGGTGGAGGTATGATGAGGACAGAAGAGCCCTTATACTTCACAGAGTTCAAGGCCAACAAGAAGTCTTTCAGTTCCAAAGCCTGAGCTTCTATGAAAGACTGGATTTAGTCAACATGCCACTTGTCAATCCAAGCAAATCTAGACAAGCTGACAGGCTGGCTCAAAGAATCCAAGACAGGATCCTTGCAGAGTTCTCTCTAAGAAGGAGACTTAGGCAATCAGGCAATGTCATCGGTCAACTGGATGTTGAGGTGGACCCTAAGATTAGTTTCATAGGGGAAACCTTGGCTGAAGGCCCAGTGGCAGAACCTGAGACCCTTGTCTCACCATCAACAACTGCTGCAGAGGTCCAAACTCCATCTGAGACACCTGCTGGTGAAGGTGTTTCTCAGCCTCTCTCTGGCCAGAGCATGGAAGCTACACCAAGCAATGAAGGCCAAGCCTCAATCCACCCTGAGTCACAAAGGTCTGTTGGTGACAAAGGGAAAAGGATAATGACTCCTGAGGAAATTGAGGAGGAGAGAGAGAGAGAGGAAAAGGAGGCTAAGGGGAGAAAGTTCTTCTGGGTCATCTAAATTCATGCAAGCTGCAATCAGGGCTGCCCCCAGACCAAATACTAAAGATGATGAGTTAAGGGCAGTCAGGATTACCTATTTACAGACCAGGAACTATGATGTTGATGAAATCATCTCCCTCCCCTTAGAAGAGTTGAATGAACTGGCTGACATGGAAGTGTCAAGAGAGATAAAGGAGAAAGAAGATGCAAGGTTACTTCTCCAATTCAAAGAGGAGAAGAGACAGAAAAGACTTTACAAGCATACTCCCACTCTCTCTCCAGTTCAAGAAAGTCCTGCACAGGAAGATGTGGCTCCACAAGAACCTCAGGTAGATAAAGAAGAGGATAGAATCAAAATGATAAACTACCTGAGTGCCACAGGCTTCTATCAGGCAAATGCACTTCTTCCCCTGTCCTATGACTTCATTGAGTTCGAGTACTTAAAGCAACTTGAGCTTGAGCTAGTCAAAGAAAGAAAACAACCAAAAGGAAGCTAAGGGAAGAAGCTGCAAAGTCAAGAGCCATCATCAAAAGAATGCAAAGAAGTCTGCTGACAGACAAAGAATGATGAGCTTCTTGAAGTCATATGGATTCTCCGGAAGGAGACTTGGTCCCATGTCTCTATCTACAATGGATGAGCATATAAGGGTGATCAAGCAGAAGATTAAAAGTGGTGAATGATTGACTTGCACTCTCTTCCAAGTCAAGTCCCACCTGAAGTGGAGGTCAAGTTTGAACAACCAGAGACACCTGAACCAGAACCTCCAGCTGAGCCTCAGCAAACTCATCTTCTGATCCAAGACAGGGTCAAACTCCCTCTCCTTCTGAACCTGAGGGAGGAACACCCAACTGAGAAGACACTGATGATCAACATGGTGCTGCAGACCAGTCTTCTCAGTTAAAGACATTAAAGAGGAAGAAGAAAATGGCTTCTAAACCAAAGACTAAAAAGAAGAAGCCAAAGTCATCTACCTCTACACCCCAGGCTGAATCAGATCAACCTGAGGAAGTGCATGATGAGGCAACCAAATCAACTCCTATGCAAGTGGCTCCTCTAGCAACTGAGACACCTATCTTGTCCTGGACTTATTCTACCAATCCAGAAAGATGGCATGTTGTCAGAGATCAAGTGTTGAGAATGTCTACTCCTGGCAAGACATAATCAACTTACCTCTGCATGATCTCTTTGAAATGAGAAGATACTATGAGAGTCTTGATGATCCTGACCACCAAATGAAGAAAGGAATGGTCTTGATTGTACTGAAGACTACCAACATCTGAAGATCTTCTAAGTGTTTTGGTAGCATCAGCCTAGGGGGAGTTTGTAAGGATTCCTTAAGTCTGATGCAACCCAAAACATCCAAAGTGTCTCAGCAACATGCACTAAGTACTGAAGTGAAGAATGCTTCGGAAGTTTTACACAATACATTAGAAAACATTCTAAGTGTAAAATCTTCCGAAGCAAGACCAATATCTTCCGAAGCCAAACATGAAGTCTTCCGAAGCTTCAAGAGACAAGTCTTCCGAAGCTTCACCCTATGAAGACAGATTTCTTCCGAAGACTTTTAGTACACATGCTTTATCTGATGTACTGTTCCATAAAGCACCTTTTCCGCTGCATCTCTGATAAGTCACCAACTTACAAGAGTTGGTGAAAAGGTCCATGCTTTTGGTAACTGTACATTGAGGTCTTGAGTCTGAAACTTTCCACTTTATGTACTTTATCCTTTTTGTAATGTATAAGGATGTGAGCTATGGCATGTCATAGTCACAAGGTCAAAAGGCAGATATGCCTTTTGATTCTACAATTGATTTTGTTAGTGTCTAGTCAATTGTATCCAGCTGGCTTTCATAGTATAGCCGGCTGTAGGTTGTAGTATAAGTATTTCAAGTTTCTTGTATCTTAACATACTTTGTAACACTTGTAAAAGAACTTGAGAAAGCATATACTGCATCCTTGAAAACCATATTCTCCTGTTCTGTCTCTTGCTTTACTTGTGTTCTTTGTATCACTTTTGGTTACCCAGTTTACTGTTTGATTAGAGTTTAGATAATCTCCTCATTGTGTTGTTGTGTTGTAATTGTGTTCAAACCCTTAAACGATCCTGCAAGGATAGTACCAGAAGTATGATGAGGTAATAAAGACAACAAGACATTGGAGATCTAGTTCCAAGGGGAAGTTTGTTGATACTGTTGTTCCTAGATCTGATATGTAATAGATCTTGTTTGTCTGATTCTGATATAATGTTTGAATGATAAATGAAATGGAGATTTGGTTTTGTTTGTTTTATTTAATGTTTAATATTTCATTAATTATGATCGATGTTGAATTGGTTAATAAGGTGTGGTTGTTAAATGGTTTACACATCATGTTATCTTAATAATACATTCAAACCTTAACAATGAATTTCTCATACGATGCCCAAGCGAATAGACATACGCATGAATAACTCATACGAATGACTCAGTCGCACGACTGAACCAGAGACTGGATCAGTCGTAATGAATTTTAACTAAGATTGGCTCAGTCGCACGACGAACACTCAATCGTGCGGATGAATCACCGCATGTTTCAATTGCACGACTAAACCATACTAATGGTTCGTCGCACAATGAACAGACTAACCTATTAAATACAAACCATTCGTGAAAAAACGTAGGCATTAATTCATTTTGTTCCAAAACGTACCTAATAGCCGTCCAGAAACCTCCAAGTTGATACTCCAAGTTCCTAGAACGCAGTAGATCGATTCCTAATCTATCTTAACGTTTGATTCAATATTTATTGATTCTACGTGCGTTCTCACTGATTGATCGCCAACAAATGGATCCGCCCTATTGTTTGTTACCACTTTAATCATTCGGTATTTCGTTCAAATACTATGTCCTAACAACCCTTTATCCATTTCAACTTGTAGAAAGAAGTCTTTAATGTCTTATTACCATTGATAGACCATATCTGTTATAGAACCCTATCATTATTATCCATCACACATTCTTGTTACTCGTATTTTAGTAAATTTGTCATGTAACATAATCATAAGCCAATTGTATATATATCCTTTGAAAATCATATTCGAGTTCGGTTACCTTTTGGTTGTTAAATCAAAGTTGCAATCCTATTGACAAAAGAAAACTCTTTACGTTCATCCACTATTATAAACTGTAATCTTACGTTGCCTTTTTTCTGAAGTAACCATGCATAAAAACGCAGCACTACTAAAACATATTTGCAATCAAGATCATTTTTACCTTATTAGTTGAGTCTCAATTATATTTGAGTTTGAAAATCGATTATTAATAAGGGTAGAAGCATATTGCGCTGAATTCGATGCCATTAATGAACCATTATAGCTCTAAGAAGTTGTTGTAGATTTTGACCTAAAATTTTACATGGTATCAAAGGATAACTTAAGTATGATTTTTTCTTAAACAGTTGTAAAATTTATAAGGTTTCCTCATGTTACGTGGTCTACTCTCCAATAAATATAATAGGTTTAATTTTTAGAATTTAAATGTAGTGATTTTAGAAGTAGAGTAGTAATTAAAGACTATCTGGTAAAGAAGACATTTAAAAATTTAGATTTAATATTCATGATAGGATTAGTATTAATAAAAGATATAAATGTCTCGTTTCTTGTATTATGATGAATTTTAGATTTTTTTTATAATTAAACTAGTTAAAAGGAAAATGAACGTGATTTATACACTTGACGAATTACTCGCATATGTTGCAAGTTGCTAAATTACTAGAGAAAATTGGAGGCGTTAAAACTCATTTCACAATATAGCAAAATTAGGTGTAAGATGACCAATTAACGCTTTCAACTAACAATTCTTTTGCCCGAATTTGTTGTGTGCATAAAATGTGATCATGTATAATATCTTTACAACATCAAACCAAAACATTGTTGTCTTCTACAAACGCTGTAGAAGACAAAAAAGACATTGGGGATATCAGGAAAAGGGGAATGCATTCATATATATAAATATAATTACGTGAGTGGTTATTATTTTAAAAAGAAAAAATAAAACTAAATACACTTTAAGAAGAAACAATATCACATCATAGATTCATTGAACCGTAAATTACAGCAGTACACTACATTAAAAAAATAGTATGAAAAGTTACCAATATACAATAATAATTTTATAATTTACAAATATTATTGAATTGTGGTTATGAATGACATTTATAACATGTGATGGTTATTATTTTTTATTAACTTAATTTTATTGTATTAAGTAATAAACACCCTATATATATCTTGTAAATAAGAGTTTTCTCTTTTCTTTTCTTCTTCATTTTCTTTATATTCTCTTTCTGTTAATATTCATAATGAGGTGCTAATAGGTTGTTCATAACATGTATCAGTGCGAGTTGCTTTTGAAGTTGGAACATATTCATAAGGTAAAATATTTGTTCTTATCTTTATTCATTCAAACGAAAATTCATATGTATTCATACAATTTTGGATTATGTTTGGATTTAGTATCATTGCTATTATTTTGATTCTCTCATATAAACCATTTATATTTCATTTAACTTTTGAGTTATGTTAAAAACTATATGTATTATTTTAATAAATTATTAATAACTGTAAGGCTTATTGAAAGGCTAATGCACTCAAAACAGACTAAGTCTTTCTTGCATGCATGCACTTAGTGCAAAGTATAAGTTGCTTCAAAAGTTTTACACCCTACATCAGAAATACTCAAAGTGTAAAATCTTCCAAAGCCAATACCAATATCTTCTAAAACCAAAAGTGAAGTGTTGGACCCTGAAAGGATCATACATGCCAATTCAAGTGGTGGGTTCATGGTTGTTATGCTGAAAATCCCACAAGTCCAAGAACCAATGCAGATGAAGAACCCGGATCAACAAAAGAAGACAAGTGTCGGCTATCCTTATTTGTATATGCGGATGACCACTTAACAAATGCTGACAAGTGTTTGTTCTTCCGTATTAACAAATGCAGACAACCGAACAAATGCTGACAAGGATTTGCACATTTGCATTAACTAACGCGGATGCTCAGCAACAAATGCGCCAAGTGTTTGTTCATCCGCATTTCTCAATGGTGATGACCAAACACAAATGCAATAGAAGAATCAAGAAATGCTTTCTCAATGCTTATGACCAAACACAAATGTGATAGAAGAATCAAGAAATGCTGATAAAGATGAACATATCCGTATTAGTTAACGTGGATGAACAAAAAAAATGCTCATGAAGACGTACTTAGACTAGATTATAGTATAGGGGTAGTTTAGTATTTTAGTAAAGACATCTTGTCAGCCTATAAATAGAATAGAAAATCCCACTTTTGGGTACGATTAACGTTAGACAATCAGAATATTTGTTTAGTCTTATGTTTCAGAAGGTGTCTTGTTACTGTTTATTGCTAAAACCCTAGCATTCATTGTAACTTTTCACCACACTAATACAAGAGCATTTATAAGTATTTCAAGCATTCAATGTTTTGTGTTTGTATGATTCCATCATATAGTTACTGACTCAATCATCATATTCGATCGTAGTTGATTCACATCAACTGAGAATATGATTCTTAATACCCAGTCTATTGGTATCAGAGCTTCGGCTCTCGGTTAATCTTCAGATCTACTTAGATCTTAACTGAAACTCTATTGATCTGTGATTGAGTTGCTACTAGAGAGTTCATCTACCTTTAATTAGTATTCATGCTGAAGCTCATCTGACACATCGACAAGTCACTGTTCACCCGAACCTAGTCTCAAGAACATATCTGTGAACAACTTGCTCTACCATAAAATCAAAACAAAAACATTATTAACATTATAATCTTTACACATCAAAAACAACAAAATAGTTAAAGAAGGACTCTCAACAAATCACTATTACTATTAGATCTGAACACAGATTGTCTTGGACTAGTTGGACTTAAAAATTAATCTAATTCTAACAAGTTTATTACAGTGGACTCTCATAATTTTTATGAACTGGATCATACTCTTCATCCTCCTATGCTAAAACACAAATTTGAGTTTAAGAAATAGAAAATCAGGTTTATGAATTATATTACAGGTGTAGATCCAGATTATTAGATATCCATATGCAAAGGACCTGACATCCCTATGACACTCTCGGCTGACCAAGCTGCATTATACAAAACATCAAGAATACCCGTTGAAGATCTAACTCTCGATGATGATAATTACAAGAAGATAAATATTGACCTCAAAGCATACTCCATTCTCACACAAGCCTTGAAAATAGATGTGCTAAAAAGACTAGAGAAATATGAACAACAAAAGCTCTGTGGGATGCATTGCTTATTATATGTGAAGGAAGCAATGAAGTGGCTGAAATCAACAAAGACAAACTGATAAATCAATATGAAACCTTCCATCACTCCAAAGGGGAGTTAATCTCAAAACATTTGCATAGATTTGTGTAGTTAGTCAATGATCTTATTAGTCAATGATCTTGAGATCATGGGGTCACATACAAAGTAAAGGAGCTGAACAAGAAGATGTTACGCAGTCTCCTTGAAAGATAGAAGCAAAATATAACCATGCTAAAAACACACTTGATCTAGAAAGCACCACTCTGGATATAATGATTGCAAATATTAAAGCTCTTGAACTTGAAGAAAGGTCATGTATGATCTCTCCCTCTTCTAGCGTGTAGCTTGTAGGCATTCTAACTATCCCTTGCAAGTCAAGAATCATGGTTAATTGAGTCTTGACCAGCTAAAGGAGTTGTACATCAAATTCATCAGTCTATTGAGCTTCATTTTTATCTTGATCCTTTTATTCCTTAGCAGGAGGAGCAGAGGATGAGGCTCTATGATATTGGTTCTGTTTAGTTCGTCTCTCTTGAGCTTGAGGAGAGGCTAATGCAACATCATCACCTTCCTGGTCATCCTCGTCCTCTTGATCTTTCCTGCTCGTTCCACCTTCTCCAACATCCTCCTCACTGTCATCTTCATCCTCCTCCTCCTCCTCATCATCATCATCATCATCATCCTCATCATCATCTTCATCATCAACATCACCATCTTTGATCTTTAATGGATCAGACTTTGATCCTTTAAGCTTTAGAAGTATCCTTTTGTTCTTCTTCTCTAGCTCCTCAATCCTCTTTACCGACGCCAGCACCAGCTCATTTTGACTTGTAAGCGCATGGTGGGATCGGCTTAGAGCTCTCTCATATAGGTCACTCTTCTCACTAAGCTCCCTGATCTTCTTGGCTTGAGCAGCATTAACTTCCATCATCTTGTGTAACTGAGAAGCCCTAAGCTTATCAGTTGCAAGCAGTCTAAGCACAGTGCTGTTTAGGTTAGCCAGCTGTTCCTCTAACCCTATGTGGGGTAGAGTGGGTCTAGCTAGAAATGGAGTATGTGTGGATGGACCTGCTTGGTGAGTAGTGGTGGTAGTAGTGGATGTGGTGAATGTGGGAGGTGGAATGTGTGTGGGCTATGGTGGAGTGGCTGTGGTAGTGGTGGTGGGAGGAGTAATAATAGTAGTGGGAGGAGTGGTGATGGGAGGTATGGTAGTGGTGGTAGCTATGGCTGTGGTGGTGTAAGTGGTAGTGGTGGTGGCTGTAGCTATGGCAGGAGATGTGATCATAGTAATCCTTGGCCTCTTGCTCTTCTTGGCTAGAGGATGAGCCATCCTCTTCTTCCTAGAGCCCTTGGCAATAGGTGCTCCCCCTTGGCTGCTAGACTGGTCAGGGGTGTAAAAGGATCTGTGCCATCAGTAGCATCACCCGTTGACTCAGCCTGGCGTCCACGAACCACCCTTATGCCTCTCAGTGGCCACGACCCGGCTCCCAACCATCCGTACCAGAGGCTCTTCATCTGACTCCTCTTCTTCCTCTATCAGAAAATCAGGATGGATAGCAGGCTGCTCAGATCTACCTAGAGCAGAAGCAGTAGTAGGTGGAGGTGGTGAAGATATAGTAGACATATCGGTGGCCCGTAAAGAACTAGGACCTGCATCTCCCCCACCTTGACTGTCATCTTGGTCATCATCGTCGTCATCGTCATCAGATGTGGCAGTCATGAAGGGCTCAGTATTTGAATCACTGTTATCATGATGCTAGTTCTTGCGAGCAGGCGCCACGTAATCTTCCCTGGCCAAATGCCCAAACAATCTCTTGATAGGGGGCTTCACCTGCTTCCCCCTATAAACTTTAATCCTCCCCAGTGTTTTGTCGTTCATAACTTCCGGCACACAGCATAATCCATTCCTTCGGTAGTGAAGGAGCTTCTCGTCTATAATAAGCTGTAAGAAACGTGGGTACATACAGAAGCCTTCCTTTCCTTTAGCCTCAAGGTTCTTGATCAAGTAGGAGAAAATCATGCTAGAGAAACTGAACGGGTGGTTTAGTACTAGTGCAACGTATGCATTTTGGATTTGGTCAGATAGGTCGTCAAAATCCTCCACGCCTGGATGCTATGCACTTCAGGATCAACATGTGCCGAATACTTGAACTGAGGGCACATGTTGCTCTTGTTCAGTACGCCGGCATTTATGTCACCAGCGTACTTGATCATCATGAAGCATCCCTAGACAGTCAGGGGATGTAGCTTAGTTGGGTAGGTTTCGTCCTCACCCAGATCTAAGACCAGCCTCAGATCAGCCTCAATGATCTCGATCTCTTTACCAAAAATGGAGCTCTGTATATGATGTGGCCCAACAGACCTATCTACCCTGGCGCTTTCCAAGAAGGCCTGTTGAATAGATCTGTAAGGTTGCAGGGGACAGAGATCACCTTGAAGATCCTTGATCTGCGCAGAAAGGAAATGATCCCTATGAAGTTAGAAGCATTCTTGGACGAAGGATCAAGGTGAGCACATATGTTGTGCTTAGTGCTCATAGTCCACCTATCAACCATGTTGTTGCAACACAAGAGACATATACGTTAGATTTATGCATTAAGAAGACAAGCTGTTTTAGATCAGTCTGGTTCAATCGTATGATAGAACCATACGACTGAGTTCAGTCGTGCGATTGAGCCTGCGGCTGAGTTCAGTCGTGTGATTGAGCTTGCGACTGAAGTTAGTCATGTGTTAAGCCATGCGGTTGGGTCAATCGTGCGATTAAGTTACCGAATGATTCATTCGTGCGATTGAATCGCACGTCTGGCTCAATCATGCGACTGAAGTTCATCCGGAGTGTCTATACCCATACGACTCTGTTTAGCACTCCGACTCCGAATCTTGGTCAAAACTTGATGTTAGACGTCGTCTTTAGACTCATTTGACTCACAAACACTCTAAATAGCACCTAATGTCCTTTAAATCAACTATTTTGTTCATTTAAGTGGTCTATTTGAGTGGTTTTACTGATTTCTTGATTTTAACCAATTTGTAACTCCAGGATAAACACTTGAATCAAATATTATAAAGGTTTGTAAGATCAAACAATGATAATCACAATAATACCCCTTTGATCTATATTGATGCATATGATTTGTACAAAGTGGAAACCCTAATCAGTTGGTCATTCAACCCTTAACCAACACTAATGACAATTAACCTATTTATAGTCTAGACTAATATTAACTAATTGCACTTAACCCCCTAGACTTAGGCTAATTAATTCAAAATTACATATAAAGCATAAAAATGACTAAAAACAAGACAAAATATATTTTGTTCACACAAAATATATTTATTACAATAAAACTCCTAGTCATTTAAATCTTCAACATCTCGTCTTGGTTTCTCGTCTCGAACGTGTCAGGTTTGACTTTTGTTGACTTTAACCGTGACGTTGACTTTTGTTGAATTTCATTGTATTGATAATATAGACTATCTTTTACAGCTCCAACAATACTCCCCCTTAGTCTATCATTATCAACGTCTTCAAACAAAATTAGCATCGAGAAGTCAACAATAGAAAGATCTTCAATTTGAATCTTTCTGAATCTGATTAGAAAGATTATTCATCTTATAAGTTCCCTCTATTTATATGCTCCCCCTTTTCGAGTGCAAGATTTGCAAGGATATTGGAACAACTTTCCCAAATCTCTAATCTTGAGTGCTTCAGAATATGTAGGAGGAGGATTCCTAGGTCGGTATCTTCTGCAAACTTGAGGAACAGGTTCTCTGATCAGGTACACTGCTCAACTGATGACCAGCCATCACTTAAAGCAAATATTTGAAACACATTCTCAAACACAATCTCGACATTTCTAATTAGATCATCTCATTTTAACAAAATAAACCCATGTTTATCTGAGTGTGAAAAAACAAGCGAACTCGTGTTCGTTTGTGCGCAATTTATGTGAAATACATGAAAAATGATAAAATTGTAAGAGCATAATATGGAAGATCTAAAAGAATTTTTTGAAATGAAAATATATTATAATTTTTATTTTATTATATCATTTTTTTATCTATCATTATTTTTTTGTTTCTTTTTTTAAATCGAGAACTGAATCGATCATGAGATCATATCCTCAAGATATACTTTAGCACAAAGATGAATTTATACATCGACAAGCAAAGAGATCACACTGATAACTGAATCTAATCACAATCTTTGAATGATTTTGAAATTCTAAAACAGATCAATAACGATTGTTGATATGTTTGTCCACTTAAACCCATGCCCTATCTTTTACAACAAGCAGAAGATGATTCGTTAAGGTTCGATTAAATGCTTTAGAATGCTAGGACCCCACAATCTTGGCAAAAACCCTCACCCATTCTTGAATTTTGTAACAATCTTTACAGAGCAAGGCTTGTGCATTAGTGTGCAAATGATTATCAACAGAATATTGCATTCTGTGATGAATTCATCTTTAGATGATTTGACACATCTTAGACCAAAATGGTGAGAGCTCCAGGTCTATACTCACGTATAACAAAGGAGATGACCATTTAATCATGTGCCGATGAGAGTTCCAGGTCAGTACTATCGTACCGCAAAGGAGATCATCACTCCAGGTCAGTACTAGCGTACAACAGAGTAGATTAGCACAAACACAAGACACATAAATACATCAGACATGATTCAAAGATATGGCTAATAAGATTTGTATCATGGTGGGTGAAAGATCAATTCTCAATCCAATTTTTGTCAGGACTCAGTTTTTTATGCAGGCCAAAAAAGATTGCGTAAATCCAGACGTCCTTAAGCATATATTTTAATTTAAATCATGATGCTGCTGTCTACTTTATTCTTCAGGCTGAGTCTACCAAGCATATCATTGAAGCATCTGTTTGTTTTTCTATTATTTGCACTTAAAATAAGATATGAATAAGATAACAACATCAATTACTATCATTTCTCATTTATAAACACAAGTCATGCAAAAACAAGCATTTCAAGAAGATATACAATCATTTCTTAATCATCTCGAATCAAGAATCAAGTTCCCAGTTCTCTTTTCATTTTTATTTACTTATACTCTCTCCCTAAATTTTTATTTTTGCAAACCTGTTTTTTTTATTTTATTTTATTTTATTTTTTTATTTTTTATTTTTTTATATTTTTTTATAAAACTGTACAAAAATAAAAAATTATCAACGAAGGTCTTCCAAACTACATCGATTATCAAGATAAGATATGAATTATCAAGAAATATGCAGTGACTGTGAAGTCACAACTGTGATAATGAAGATAAAAATCCAGATTGTGGATATAATACCATGACCTTAACCTGTTTGTTCCGCCTCAAATTTGAATTATGAACAATCACTATCAGTAAACCGGATTACTAACAATCCTTCTAAATTGTTCTAGCACTCATTAATAGTTAGTTTGAAAGGGGAACCCAGGCCATCATAGTCCTGGAAGTTCCTTTCTCATCAAGATAAGTAACAAGCTTCTGCACAAAACCGTTTAAACAATCGGGGATTGTTGTATCCTTGTTTTTAATTTGCCAAAGTTGTTTCGGTTCAATTAACTTGGATTTGAATGAATTAAATTTGGAAATCATTTTCTATTTAAGACCAGAAGGAAAAGAATTTGGTTTTGAAGCTTTGGTTATTTTCATCTTTGTATCATGTGAAACCGGCTTCACATGACAAGGTTTGGATGGAGGGTTTTTCATCCAACCATTCAAAGATATGTGTTGTTTACCTCTTGATCTAGAGAAACAACCCGTGTTGCCTTTACCGTCTGGAACATTCATTTTAGACTTACATTCGGAGAAGCAATTTGTTTTGCATTTACCATTCGTAGCAAGCCTTTGAGGACATTTCTTTACCACATGACCTTATTTTCCACACTCAAAGCAATCCTTGAATGGCTTTTGATGCTTGACTGAACCGTGTGATGCAGGTGAGGATGAGGATTGCTTTGAGCTTGTAGCAGATTCTTGCTTTTTTTGGCATTTAATATGCTGAGTAAGGAATGAGATCTTCAGTGATTGAGTGGGTTGTTTTGTAGTTGGAGACAAGATCTGTATTGGTCTTAATTCAGCTTTTGGAAGCTTTTGAGACTTGACAATGTCAGGAGATATATTGATCTGTGAGGAACCAACACGCCCCTCTGTGTTTGTTTCATCATCTGAGCTTATCCAGTCTCGTATACACAAATCTGCTTCCAAAGGATCTTGATTGACGCCTCCTATTGTGTTGGCTTCGGTTATAGGATTTTGATTGCCTGACGATTCAACAACTGTTCCTTCTTTGACAAACCTGACAAGAACAAACGAAGGAATGTTACCTGTTTTGAATTTGTTGAAAAAGGTTGGAGAAGCAACTGATATTGATTTTGGAGCATCAGAGGTAGAATCATCATTAATCTTCTTATCAGACCCCTA
Source organism: Flaveria trinervia (assembly GCA_025506515.1). NCBI lineage: Eukaryota > Viridiplantae > Streptophyta > Magnoliopsida > Asterales > Asteraceae > Flaveria > Flaveria trinervia. The sequence goes on along the minus strand of CM046445.1, from coordinate 24,700,416 downwards.
CTTGAGAAATCCCAAACTTACAGGAGAATCCTGCACATCTCTAACCTCTTTAAGATTAACATTGCTTAAACCTACATTTAAACTATTAGTTTCTGCAGCTTCAATCAAATCACTAGATGGATGAGGTTGAGGCATAGGAGAGTTACATGGGTGCTAGGAGGAGGATAGACGTATGGATTTTCACCACAACCCACTCCAGTTTTTAATCCTAGCTCCCCTCTGTTTACACAGTAGCTCTTCCTGTTTCATTTCGTATATGGTCCATCTATCAAGCTTTGTTTTAAGCTTGCTTGTTTCAAATTCAGCCAATGTGACTCTTTCATTTAAAAGATTAATTTCAACATTTCTTTCAAGAAAAATTCGTTTTAAATGATCATTTTCTTTTAACGCTTCATTTAATTTTAAGAAATACTTGGCTTCATTCTTTTTAAGTTCTGCGTTTACGGTGGTTAACTCCTTTTGGTTATCTAAAAGTAACCTATTAGCTTTATACACACCAAATAAACGAATTTTACAAGCAGAAGAACACATATCCTGAATTGTCTCGTATGGAAGATCCAGGATGACTCTTTCAACAGTAAGAGCCTTCTCACAGTTGCAAACTCTGGTATTTCGCTTCCATTCCTCTTCCTTCTCAGCATCACAAACTTCAGCATTTAACTCAGCTCCATCTTTACCCATTGATGTCTGCTTAAGCTCCTCTTTTTCCTCTTCAGTTCTAGGTTTCGGTAAACCGTCAGAATTGGTGCCAGGATCTGATCTCTCTTCTGGTTTCTCTTTGGAGTTTGAAGTGATCTTTCGAGTTAGATATGTTGCTTCATAGTACTCATGACGTTTGATATCCAACTCCATTTCTTTCAGTTTGTTGATCACCTCCATTAGTTTGTAATCCCGAAAACCTTTATCTCTTTAATCGACTTGCCGTGTGAGCTCTATTTTGATGGGAGGGAATCAAGCAATCTTAGAACTTGTTCATGATTTCCCAACTGGGCATCAAACTTCTTCAGATTACTTGCCACCAACAGAAAACGATCAACAAAATCAGACATCATTTCATTCTTTAAAGCTGCAAAATTATCAAACCGATATTGTGCAATTGTGAGATCATCAGATTCGAAGGATTTAATCAGTTCTGCAAAAGCCATTTTTATTTTATTTTGTTTAAACAATTAAACGCCCAAAAATATTTTTCCCAAAAAACAATTTAGAATAATTCTCCCCCGGGAATAATATTTTTTTTAAATGTCACGCTAGACAATCTTAGCAACTGGGGCCAAGCTACCAGGTCAGCTTGTTTTTTTATAAATCTTGCAAAATCGTTGATTATTTCTTTATCGGTTTGAACTCAATTAATCCCAATTAGTCAATTTTATTTGATTTTTTAGCCCAGACTTTTATAAATTCAGCCCAATATTTCTTTAGCCTAGACTTATATAAAATTTTTAATGAATTTAGCCCAAATTTAGCCCATTAAAGTTCTAGGTCCAATCCACTTAAACAAGTCTAATTAAAATTTTTAAACAAAAATCGTTTTTTATTAAGAACCGAATTTAGGGTTTCTAAAACCCAAATTCAGCCGCCATATATAAAGACTTTCTCTCCCTCCTACTCTATTCGATCTGATTTTTTTTCACACTAAAACAAAACAAGAACCAACCCTAAATGTGTTAAACATCAACCTCTTCAGTTCATGTTCTTCTCCCTCTCCCTCACGATCTCTCCCGCAATCTTCTTCTCCAAACACCTCCTTCCTCTCAAACACAAAACAAAACCCTAATCCTAACACAATCCCTGCCGCCTCCCTTTTTTCTTCCTTCTTCTCGCTCTATCGATCAAGATTCTGCAGTAAACTCAATACTATTGTGTTATGGTAACTTTTTGACTCTTGGTGTTCTCTCCGTGTGAAGATGGTGGTGAAGGTCTACGGACCAGCTTACGCATCGCCCAAACGAGTGTTGGTTTGTCTTGTTGAGAAACAAATCGACTTTGAGACGGTTCCCGTTGATCTCATCGCCGGCGAGAATCTCACACCAGAGTATCTCAAACTATAGCCGTTTGGATCTCTTTCGGTGATTCAAGATGGAGACTACACTCTCTTCGAATCAAGAGCCATCATCCGGTATTATGCGAAGGGTTAGTTGGTGACTGTTAATGGGTGGGAGGTTCGTTTGTTGAATGTGGTGGTGTGGTGGTTGGGTTTGAATCTTGATGTATTCGATGATGGTTGGAGATTTGTGATATGTTAGAGGTGATTATGGTGGTTGGTGGTTGAGTGACAGATTAAAGGTTTGGTGGTTGGTGGAAAACGGTTGTAATTTCGCTGGTGGAAGTTTTAATTTCACTTTATTTTTATAATTTTGCCGATTTTTATAATTTCGCAGGTTATAGTTTCGCCGGAAAATATGTAGTTTCGTCGGAGTTGCAGTGTCGCCAGAATAGATTCGCCGGACGAAACTGTAATTTCGCCGAAACAGTTTGAACTTTCGTTGAAGATCAGATCTAGTTTTGCCCCATGAAGATTTGAAGCTCAAGAACACCAAGGACACACACACTAGTGTGTGTGGGAAAAACTTTTTCAGATGTGAATTTTTCTTTCAATTTCTTGTATAAAATATGTTGTAGATCAGGAATATGTTGTATATCTTCAAATCTGTAGTAGATTGTTGTAGATCTGATAAATTGATTGTTATTGGGATGAAATTTGAATTTTCAAATCTACTTTCTCTCTCTAAACCCCCACTTTCTCTCTCTAAACCCCCATTTTCTCTCTCTAAAATTCAGATGAACACCTTCAAAATCAGCAACAAATTCTTCAATTCTTCAATGCATTTGATCCAATAAGGCTCTGATACCAAGTTATAACTCCAGGATAAACACTTGAATAAAATATTATGAAGATCTGTAAAATCAAACAATATAATCACAATAAAACCCGTTTGATCTATATTGATTGCATATGATTTGTACAAAGTGCAAACCCCAATCAATTGGTCATTCAACCCTTAACCAACACTAATGACAATTAACCTATTTATAGTCTAGACTAATATTCATTAATTGCAGTTAACCCCTTAGACTTAGGCTAATTAATTCAAAATTACATATAAAGCATAAAAATGACTAAAAACAAGACAAAATATATTTATTGCAATAAAACTCCTAGTCATTTAAATCTTCAACGTCTCATCTCAGTTCCTCGTCTCGAACGTGTTGGGTTTGACTTTTGTTGACTTTGACCGTGACGTTGACTTTTGTTGACTTTCACTGTATTGATAATATAGACTATCTTTTACAGCTCCAACACAATTAGGTCAGTTAGGGTTTGATTTCACCGTGCATTTTTTATGATTTCAGTCACAAAGTACCTGTAGATGATTAGCACAACCGTTAGAAACAATATTAGTGAGTAATCAAGGCAAATGAAATTTCAGCAGAGTGTTTGCGTATGAGGAGGTTTTTGAACGATTTGAGGGGTGGTGAGAAATGTGACCGACTCACCCCTCTTTTATACTGCCTTAATGTTCAATCGTACGACTGGACCCATACGCATGCTGCAGTCGTGCGACTGATCCCATACTCATGCTTTAGTCATGCAACTGGGGTTCAGTCTTACGACTGGCTCATATTCCTTGATCAATTCGTGTGATTGGTTCAGTCTTGTAGTCCAATTGCATGGTTGTTCCATACTCATGGTCCAGTCATGTGACTGCCTCGTACTTATGGTTCAATCGTGCGAATGGCTCATACTTATGATCCAATCGTGCGAATGGCTCATACATATGATCCAGTTGTGCGAATGGCTCATACTTATGATCCAATTGTGCGATTGGCTCATACTTATGAGCTTGAGCCCTTTACAATTTCAACCCTTTAAAATGTTAACATTTGATAAACATTATGACCTTTTAACACCATTTGATCACCTCAGATGTGATCCTCTTAATTTAAAACTGATTTTTCACCTCAGACCTGACCCATTTAATTTAATATGATTAGTCACCTCAGACGTGATCCATTTTAGTAAGTGATTCACAGAGTATATCCAGTTTTATAGTCTGACGATTAATCCTACAAACGACTAGAAAATAAAAACTAACTTAGAAATTCAAAAGAAAAAAAAAAGACATATTTTTGTTGTTTTTGGGTTTGAGCAGAAGAACTTCAAGTTGATTAGATCATTTCTGGAACGATTCATTATGGAATCATACAGATATAACAGAATCGTTTGGGAACCCTTATAAATATGCCATTGATGCTTGATTCTTGTTGTGTCTGAGAGTCATTTGCACTTTCAAGAAATCATTAGTAGGAACCTGTTCCTCCTAGTCCTCATTAGCAGTCTCAATTGCCTTATCATCAGATGAAGACTCACTTACTTCAAGGCATCCCCCTGAAGGGTTAGAGGAATCATCTAATGGACCAGCTGATGTCAAGTCAGGTGGAGGAGTGTTAAGAACATCGTACATCATCCTAGCAGGAAACTCGTCATCCATATGAGAAGGCGGCAGATTGAAGGATTTGAACAATCCATCATATTCAAAGAAGAACGAGGGTACTTTCCCAGTTGGAGGGCTGGTGTATCTTTGAACGTCAACGTTGCAGCACACTTCTACCTGACCCGTTGAGTTGTTGTAAACTCTCTTGTTTGGTATGCTGTATCCGAGAAATATCCCTTCTTCTGCCTTCTCGCTGAACTTCCCATTCTGAGTCTTCTTCAACAATGTACAAGGTGCGCCAAACAGTTCAAGATACTCCAAATTAGGTTTACGTCACTGGAGTAGTTCATAACCATTTTTCTATGTCGCTTGACCACTAAGACTCGATTGAGCGTGTAACACGCATTTGCCACTGCCTCATTCCAAAATTGAATAGGCAGTTTTGAGTCAGCAAGCATTGTTCTAGCAGTCTCGATCAAACTTTGATTCTTTCTTTCAGCTACCCCGTTCATCTATGGACTCTAGGCAGAGGTGAATTGATGAACAATTCCTCTTTCTCTATAGTAGGCCTCCATCCACTGATTCTTGAATTTCGTTCCGTTGTCTGATCGAATCTTCCTAACTTTCAGCTTGTAGAGTGATTCCAATGTAGTTACCAGATGTTTGAATGATTCAAAAGTTTCTGATTTGGCTTTCAAAAACATTACCCAAGAGAATATTGAGTAATCATCTGGTACTACAAAGCAATACAGATCTCCTGCAATGCTCTTTGTGCTAACTAGGCCAAACAGATCCATGTGCAGAAGCTTAAGAGGCATATCAATAGAGTTCACTTTCTTTGCCCTATAAGCCTTCTTGGTCTGTTTCCCTTTCTTGCAAACTATGCAGAAGTCTAGAAGCTAGAAGTTTTTGACATTTACGCCATTCACTAGATCATTCTGAATCAAGTGATTCATCTTTCTATGATTGATGTGCCCCATTCTCCTATGCCATGAGACTGAGTATCTCTCAGTTGCCTTTGACAAGAAGCATTGAACTGTGTGATCAGTTGTGCATGCCTTGATTGATCCAAGACATACAGGTCATTATATCTTGAAGCTGACATGAGAACCTTATCCTCCTCAATCACATAGTCCTTCTTCAACATGTAGCACTTCTTGTTGTCAAATACAACCTTAAAGCCTTTATCACAGATATGGGAGACTAAAAGTAAATTGTTTTGAAGTTGTTGAACGTAGTTTACCTTGTCAAACTTTACTTTCTCGTTTCCTACTTCGCCTTGTTCTGTGATTTAGCCTCCATTGTTCCCAGCAAATGAAACATGCCCCCCTTTGATTTGTTTGACGTTGAAAAGGAGGGACGAATTTCCTGTCATGTGACTTGATGCCCCACTATCAATAATCTAGGTATTAGTGATAGTGCTATAGCGGACACCTTGTGAGGATTCAGTTGAATCAGCCATCAATGCAGAGGTAGACTTTTCTGTTATTGGAGATTCTGAACTTGTTGCTATGAGCTCTTCCTCAACCAAGTGGTTTACCACGTTCACAGCTTCTTCTGTATCTGACCTCGCTTATTCAGCTACAATCTCACATTCACTGGCAGACCCATCATCCAAAGCTTCGACAAAAGAAATGTTTGATTCTCCCAGAGAGACAAATCGGAAGGATTAGTCTTGTCCTTCATCACCTTGGGCAGTTAGTGCTTTAGTGTCTTTATATGAAGAAATGGTTCCAACAATGTCTTTGTCTTGACAGTTGAAAGTAGGAAATGGGTTACCATTTCCTGTTTTCTTGGGCTAAACACACTCACGTTTAAAGTGCCCCTTTTCACCAGAATTGAAGCAGGTGACCTTGGTTTTGTGGAAACCAAAGGCCGTATCTTTTGTGGCTACTAGATTCTGTCCCATCTTCTTAATGAACTTTTTCGCTCATCTAACTGCACTGCTAGAGCCCACATGATATCCATCCTTTCTAGCTCGTTCTCGTCACATGCTCATAATCTTCATCTGCAAGATAACAATTTCCGATCTTGCTAACAACTAGACCGTCATAGATTGAACCACTGCTGCAAGAAGGTCCATGTGCTCTTTTGCAACCTCCACTATGATATAACCAAGATTCTCATCTTTAACTTCGTAGTATTGGCTTCAGGCACTACGTATTGAGTCGATGATGACCCAGACATTTCTAGTCCTGAAGAAGTGGATTGGGAAGGAGTCGCGAAACTAGGCACAAAAGCTATTTGAAGTGGTGCTCCTAAACTAGTTGGATTGGGAACTGAGTTGTAGAGTGAAGGATTCTAAATGTAAGATCCTTTCTTTGACTTGTACTTCATCCTCAATTCTTCCTCCCTTAATTTTAGGATGAAGTCATTTATGTCCAACGTAACAAGTATGTCATTCTGTCTCAGGTTGGACACAAATGATCCCATTTCTTAGGCAAACTGTGTGCAAAGCTTGAAACTTTATCTTCCATAGACGTCGTTACACCATGACTGTGCAGCTCACTCATTAGATGGTAGAACTTGTCGATGATGTCATCCAAGCTCCCGTTTCCTATAGAAGAGAAGTTATCAAACTCCTTCTTGAGAGCCTTTGCCTTTAGTGCCTTTAATGTTGCATTCCCATCGTATCTATTATCTAATGCCTCCCACAACTTTTTGGCCTGCTTGTTCTCAGAAAATTGGTGAAAGATGTATTTCGGGATTGACTGAGTCAGCAGCGCATAAACTTTTTCTTAGCCTTGAAGAGTATCTTCTGAGCCTCGCTCATTCCACCCAATGTCAACTTTACTCCATTTGCACTGACTGGTATAGTGTAACCAGTCTCTATAGAAGTCCAGAGATTGGGATCCACTCCATTTAGGTAAATATCAAACCACTGTTTCCATTGTGGATAGTCGTCTAACATTATAAGCTTCGGCGGTTTATTGTGATTTCGTATCTCATTCTACAGAAGCAGAAGGTTTTGGATGCGTGAGTCCTTCCCAGCAGTAAACACTAAAAACTAATCTTCCATTTGTATGAACTTTGTACTTTGAGAACATGACAACTTCAATCGTGTGAATGGACAATGCGTATGGATCACTCGTGCGAATGAAAAGTGTGAATTAATTCAATCGTGCGATTGGATTCAGTTGTGTGTATGAACAAGGCGAATGGAATTAACCGACTGAAGGTGTTCAGTCATGCGAATGAATGATACGACTGAGTTCAGTCATGCAGATGGAGTGTGTGAATGAGTTCAATCGTAGGAATGAGCTATTCATGCGACTGAAAGCTGCTGCGTTTGGAAAAATCAAATTTTTAGCACTTAGACACGAATTTCGATTTACCCAGAAACCCTAATCTGCCGTATGACGAAAAACTTCAACTTTAATGCCTAGAAACGTCAAAAAACACCTATGGACTCAAAAAGATGACTCTTTTGAGTTAAAATGTGAGTTTTGACACAATTCTAATTGAATCAAAGTCAAAATCAAGAGCCAAAGCTCTGATATCACTTGTCAGGACCCTCTACGTATGGAATACTAACTGATTCTGCGTGTAACACCCAGTTATTTTAAAGGCAATAACATAATGAATAAAGTGAAAGAAAAGAATGAAAAAAATAAAACCCAAGTCTAGGGGTAAAAAGTGTCCAAAAGGACAAAATGTTTGAAAAGTTGGTGATAAAGGTGGCATGGCTGCCTATCACCCTTTCTACACACAAAATTTTCAGATGTGTGATTGATTCCCGAGGATCTAGGAGATTCCTGGGGACTATGTAGGCTTTGATCTAGGAGATTCCTGGGGACTATGTAGGCTTTGACCTAGGAGATTCCCGGGGACCATGTAAGTTGACTTTTGAAGCCATAGATGGTATGATGGGCATGTAATGATGTGTGATTGATGCATATGCATAATGATGATATATGATGTTGTATGATTATACATGATGTATGTTATGAATGTCTGATGATGCCCTATATGATGATGATGGCTGAATGTTATGTTCCTTATGATGTATGATTATCTTTCCGTGGCTTTACGTGTTATGTTAATGAATGAACCAGAAGTATTATGTAACATAAAGTGAAAGATGATGAAAAAGGAACACGATGAATGAATGCATGCATTAATGAAGAAATGAATGTAAGAAGGCTTGCAAGCCAATGTATGAAGGTGCACACCCAATGAAGGTGTTAGATCAACGGTGTGCGGGTTAGCTACCCCAAAGGATGCACACCAAGGTCCAATCTTTGTGATTGACCATATGAATGGGATCCTTGCCGCTTGCCCTAGGTGCTATAGTCAGCTTAGTGCATAATGTTGGAGGTTTATGAAAGACCTCAGTCTCAGTTACCTGCTTCATGCATAATGTTCGGGGTATAGCATATGGAATTGATCCGGAATGAAAGACAAAAGATAAATGGTGAATGTACTTGCCCTAGGTACTGGGTCAGCTTCGTGCACAATGTTCGAGGTCTATGAAAGACCTCAGGCCCAGTTATCCGCTTCGTGCACAGTGTTCGAGGTAATATACATGTCACTGGAAATAATGAACGTACAAATGAAAGTAAGAATGTACGAACGAATGGAAGTTAATGAATGAATGATGAAGATAATAATGATGTATCTGTATATGTATGATGTATGATCGCATGAACGTAAAGAATGAGTTTTAATAAGAGAAGCATGTTTTATTTATAAAACTAGAACTCACTCAGCAACGCTGAATTTTATGCATTTTCCAGTTGGCAGGTGAGCATTGCTGAGGATGGCACGGAGCAGCTACTTGGCATTTTGAATGACATTCTTTTGTTAATGTTTTTGCATTGTAATGCGAACGAATGATGTTTTGAAATGACGCTTGTATTAACTTGCAAAAGCATTTGTAATGATATGAAAAGTTATTTTTATGTTTCCACTGCAATGTTTTATGAATGATTAAATGTAAAGTGTATGTTTTATGTGCGATGATTTACCAGCAGTAGGCGTCCGGGAACGAGGCCTTACACGTTGGTATCAGAGCCAAGGTTTAAGTGAAATGGGTAAAATTTCAAAATAAACCTTAACTTAAACTGAGAATGGGATGGAAAAGGAATGGGATGCCAATCTGAGTAGCTGCGTGCCATCAGGTATTTTCATAAACTTAACCGGTATTACGTGCATATGTTATATGGAGAGTAAAGTAAGTGGCTAATCATAACTGGCCACTGTAATTAGGGACTTACTATACTTGACAAAAACAAAGCTGTTTCCTTGAATGACCATGTGGTGTTTGATCTTTCAACGTGTGTGGGTGAGGATGGCCGGTGGTAGATCATCTAAAGCTTCGCGTGGTGGAGGTCGTGGTGCTGAACCATGGGTTACGAGAGGAAGGCCTAGGGCCAAACAGGCGGTTCCTGAAGAACCAGAAACCCCTCATCTAGAGGGTGGAGATTAGAGTGCTAACCTGAGAGCGTTAATAAAGGAGGCGGTTATGGAGGAAGTGCATCAAGTCATGCAGACGATCCTACTGTCTGTGGTGACCGAAGTGATAAAGGCAGTTAGAGAGGGGGAGAGAAGGGGAAGGAGTAAACCTACAGGCGAAAGGAGATAGCCCGAGACTGAGACGGTTCCGTTTGATGACGAAGAAGAAGAGGAAGAAGCAGAGCCTGTGCAGGAGGAGGCATGAGCCTGTAATTATGGGGCATTTCAACGGTGTAAGCCCCCTACCTTCGACGGTAATGGCACTGCTGCTACTGCTCACTGATGGGTGAGAGAAATGGAAGCCGTCTTAAATATCAGCGAGTGCCGGGAGGACCAGAAAGTAAAGTTTGCTGCCCATTCTTTTGTGGACTCGGCTCTGTGCTGGTAGGACAATATAGTCCAAGACGAGGGTAGCAGGGCCATTGGGAGAATGAGATGGTCTGAACTGAAAAAGTTGGTGATTGAGGAGTTCTGTCCTCACTGGGAAATGGACAAGGTCAAGAGGGAATTCTTACAACTAGAGGCGGGAACCATGACACACCAACAGTACACCACAAAGTTCAACGAGATGGCACGTCTGGTGCCGGATCAGGTGACACCTTTATCTCGAAAGATCAAGAGGTAAATTCAGGGTTTGCCAGTGGATATTCGTAGGCACATGATCGTTGCCCGGCCGAGCACGTTTAAGTCGGCGGTGGATTTGGCAGGGAGGCTGTATGATGAGAGAACGGTGGTGGTGACTGAAGGTGGCAAGAAGAGCAGTGGTGATCGAAACTGGCAGGGGAAGAGGTTTGGTCGGGGTGATGCATTGACGAGTAATAAGAAGGCACGAGTGGATGACCGCCGTGTGGTCACATCAAGTGCGGGGTCAAAAAAGTGTGGCAAGTGTGGGAAGGAGCATGGTGGCGAGTGTAGATGGGGGTTGAATGTTTGTTTCCAATGTGGGAAGCCTGGTCATATGGCTAGAGATTGCAGGGGTGCGAGGTGTTTCCACTGTGGAGAAAGTGGTCATATGGTAAAGATTGTAGGAAGCCAAGGGCTGAGGGTTCTGGGGCGAAGAAGACGGGGAGTGAAGGAGCAAGGGCGAGCGCCAGGGCATTCACTATGACACAGGAGGAAGCTAGGACGGACCCTGATGTTGTGTCCGGTACGTTTCTAGTAAACCAAACTTTAGCTTCTGTGTTATTTGATTCTGGTGCCGGTAAAAGTTTTATTTCTACTGCTTTCTGTGCTAAGCAGCCTCTTAGTAGTAGACGTGTTGATGCGCCCTTCGATGTAGAAACTATCATAGGTAAGTCTACCAGGATTTCTGAGATGACAGAGGGTTGTGACGTGGAACTAGAAGGTCATAAATTTCCTGTTAAACCCTTCGTGATGACCTTAGGTGGTTTCGATTTGGTTCTTGAGATGGATTGGTTAGCAGACTTCGAGGCAAACATTGTGTGTCGCAAGAAGATGATTTTTCTGACCGCACCTGACGGGAGTTTGGTAACTATCTATGGAGATCGGGTCATGATGATCTCAAAAGTGATCTCAATGGCGGTGGCGGGAAAGTGTATGTGGCGTGGGTGTAGCGCATATTTGGCCTATGTAAAGGATGTGAATACACCAAGACCACAACTGTCTGATGTACCGATTGTGTGTGACTTTCCGGACGTGTTCCCCGAAGATTTATCAGGAGTGCCACCCGACCGAGAGATCGAGTTTCAGATTGATCTGATACCGGGTGCCCAACCTATTGCCAAGGCACCGTATCGGTTGGCCCCGACAGAGATGAAAGAGTTGATGGAAAAGTTGCAAGAGGTGCTGGATAAGGGGTTCATCAGACCGAGTATCTCTCCTTGGGGTGCTCCGGTCCTGTTTGTGAAGAAGAAAGACTGTACCATGAGGATGTGCATTGACTACCGTGAGTTGAACAAGCTGATGGTGAAGAACCGATACACCTTACTGAGAATAGACGATTTGTTCGATCAGCTTCAAGGTGCCAGTTGGTTTTCAAGGATAGATCTTCGATCTGGTTACCATCAGTTGAAGGTCAAGGAGCAAGATATCCCTAAAACAGCTTTTCGCACGCGCTACGGTCACTACAAGTTTCTTGTCATTTCTTTTGGTTTAACCAATGTGCCAGCTCCTTTTATGGATCTGATGAACTATGTGTGTCGGCCTATGTTGGATAAATCAGTGATTGTGTTTATTGATGATATCCTAATTTATACGAAGAGCGAGATTGAGCATGCCGGTCACATTCGGGAGGTTTTGGAGACGTTGAGAAAGGAGAAACTGTATGCCAAATTCTCCAAGTGTGCATTTTGGTTGCATTAAGTTTAGTTCTTGGGTCATGTGGTGAATCCTCAGGGGATCATGGTGGACCCGGCTAAGGTGGAGGCAGTGATGCAATGGAAATCTCCAAAGACGTCATCTGAGATTCGCAGTTTCTTGGGTTTAGCGGGTTACTACAGGAGATTCATTCAAGACTTCTCCAAGATCGCTTCTCCACTAACTAAGTTGATTCAGAAGGATGTGAAGTTTTTATGGGGTCAAGCTCAAGAGAAGGCGTTTGAAGAACTGAAGGCGAGATTGACTCAAGCTCATGTTCTGTCATTACCTGATGGGAGTGAAGATCTGGTGGTTTATTCTGATTCTTTTTACTCGGGGTTGGGGTGTGTACTAATGCAGAGCGGGATAGTTATAGCCTACGCATCCCGATAGTTAAAGGTTCATGAGGTCAATTATCCTACTCATGACTTGGAGCTAGCAACCATGGTCTTTGCGTTAAAGATTTGGAGGTACTATCTGTACGGGATGAAGTGCACCATTTTCACTGACCACAAGAGCTTGAAGTACTTCTTTGAGTAGAAGGACCTGAACATGAGACAAAGAAGATAGTTGGAGCTCATAAAAGACTATGATTGCGAGATCCACTACCATCCGGGCAAAATCAATGTGGTAGCGGATGCCCTTAGCCGAAAGGAGAGACCCAAGCCGATTCAGGTGAAAGCTTATTAGTTGGTTATGACCTCTGATGTGATGAAGCAAGTCAAAGAGTTTCAAGATGAGGCATTGAAACAAGATCATCTTAACTTTGAAAGAATGAGAGGTCTAGTTGGGGAATTGGGTGAAAACACATTCGGTGTTTGAATCCGGTTTGGACCAATATGGATTCCTCGTTTTGGGGATCTACGAGTGAAGATTATGGATGAAGCTCATAAGACTCGATACTCTATTCATCCCGGTGCTACGAAAATGTACCAAGACATGAAGAAGGATTATTGGTGGCCGGGTATGAAGTGTGACGTGGTGGAGTATGTGAGTAAATGCCTTACTTGTCTACAGGTGAGGCCGAGCATCAGAAACCGTATGGGAATCCAACCTTTGGACATACTGGAATGGAAGTGGGAGCACATCACCATGGATTTCATTACGAAGCTGCCATGTACTCCGAAAGGGTACGATGCCATATGGGTGATTGTGGACCGTCTGACAAAGAGTGCTCACTTCCTACCAATTTGCGAGACATATTCATCCGAGAGGTTGCTGATCTGTCATCAAGGAGATTGTAATTCATCATGGTGTGCCGGTGTCCATTGTGTCTGATCGTGACACCCGATTTACATGTAAATTCTGGAAGAAAGTCAATGATGCCAAGGGGACGAGGTTACATATTAGCATGGCTTATCATCCTCAGACTGATGGTTAGTCAGAAAGGACCATTCAGAACTTGGAGGACATGCTTCGGGCATGTGTTATTGATTTTGGGGGAAGTTGGGATGACCACTTACCGTTAGCTGAATTCTCATACAACAACAGTTATCATGCCAGCATTGGTATGCCACCTTATGAGATGCTATACGGTAGGAGATGCAGAACACCCATCTGTTGGGGTGATATTGGTCAAAAAGAGTTAGGGAGCGTTGAGGTAATCGAGGCTACGATTGAGAAGCTTGAAAAGATCAAGGCCTTCATGAAGGCAGCCAAAGATAGACAGAACTTGTATGCCGATAGACGATGCAAACCGATTGAGTTCCAGGTGGGTGACCAGGTTATGTTGAAGGTATTACCTTGGAAGGGCATTATCCGATTCCAAAAGAGGGGCAAGTTGAGCCCGAGATACATAGGCCCTTTCTGAATCATGTCTCGAGTAGGAGAGGTGGCCTATGGACTGAGGTTACCAAAAGAGTTAAGTGGAATTCACCCGACATTCCCGTATCCCATCTAAGGAAGTGCTTGGAAGACGAAGGTAATTGTTCCATTGGAGGATATCGAAGTAGATGAATGGCTCAATACGTGGAGCAACCGGTGCGATCATAGATCAAAAGGAAAAGAGGCTGAGAAATAAAGTGTTCCCCTTGTGTGTGTACAGTGGAAGCACAGGAAGCGATCCAAGTCAACGTGGGAGACTGAAGGAAATGAAGCAGCATTACTCGCGTTTGTTCGAGGAATAACAGGTTTCGAGGATGAAACCTATTTAAAGGGGGTGGACTTGTAACACCGCTTATTTTAAAGACAATGAAAGAATGAATAAAGTGAAAGAAAAGAAGGAAAAGAATAAAACCAAGTCTAGGGGTAAAAAGAGTCCAAAAGGACAAAATGTTTAAAAAGTTGGTGATAAAGGTGGCATGGCCGCCCATCACCCTTTCTACACACAAAATTTTCAGATTTTTAAGAGAGAAAAAGCAGAAGCAGAGACTCTCGGGTTTGAAGAGAAACAAGAAGAAAAGTGTGAATTCAAGGTAAGAATTCATGTTTTTATGGTGTTCTTAACTGGTTATGTCCTCGGGAAATGCGGATGAAGTTAATGTGGATGAAGTCAATACGGATGAACATTGACTAAGTATATGAAATGCGGATGAGTAAGGCAAATGCAGATGACAAATACGGATGAGTAAGGCAAATGCGGATGACAAATGCGGATGAAGTAAGGCAAATGCGGATGAACAATAAGGTCAATGTGGATGAATACTTAGAATAATTCTGACTTTTTGGGAAAAAGGGGTAATGTAGGCTTTGACCTAGGAGATTCCCGGGGACTATGTAAGTTGACTTTTGAAGCCATAGATGGTATGATGGGCATGTAATGATGTGTGATTGATGCATATGCATAATGATGATATATGATGTTGTATGATTATACATGATGTATGTTATGAATGTATGATGATGCCCTGTATGATGATGATGACTGAATGTTATGTTCCTTATGATGTATGATTATCTTTCTGTGGCTTTACGTGTTATGTTAATGAATGAACCAGAAGTATTATGTAACGTCAAGTGAAAGATAATGAAAAAGGAACAAAATGAATGAATGCATGCATTAATGAATAAATGAATGTAAGAAGGCTTGCAAGCCAATGTATGGAGGTGCACACCCAATGAAGGTGTTAGCTCAACAGTGTGCGGGTTAGCTACCCCGAAGGATGCACACTGGGGTCAAATATTTGTGATTGACCATATGAATGGGATCCTTGCCGCTTGCCCTAGGTGCTAGAGTCAGCTTAGTGCACAATGTCCGAGGTCTATGAAAGACCTCAGGCTCAGTTACCCGCTTCGTGCATAATGTTCGGGGTATAGCATATGGCATTGGTCCGGAATGAAAGAGAAAAGACAAATGGTGAATGTACTTGCCCTAGGTACTGGGTCAACTTCGTGCACAATTTTGAGGTCTATGAAAGACCTCAGGCCCAGTTACCCGCTTCGTGCACAATGTTCGGGGTAACGTACATGTCACTGGAAATAATGAAGTACGAATGAAAGTAAGAATGTACGAACGAATGGAAGTTAATGAATGAATGATGAAGATAATAATGATGTTATCTGTATATGTATGATCTATGATTGCATGAACGTAAAGAATAGTTTTTAATAAGAGAAAGCATGTTTTATTTATAAAACTAGAACTCACTTAGTAACGCTGATTTTTATGCATTTTCCAGTTGGCAGGTGAGCATTGCTGAGGATGGCACGGAGCAACTACTTGGCATTTTGAATGGCATTCTTTTGTTAATGTTTTTGCATTGTAATGCGAACGAATGATGTTTTGAAATAAACGCTTGTATTAACTGGCAAAAGCATTTGTAATGATATGAAAAGTTATTTTTATGTTTCTGCTGCAATGTTTTATGAATAATTAAATGTAAAGTGTATGTTTTATGTGCGATGATTTACCAGCTGTAGGCGTTCCGGGAACGGGGCCTTACCCTACATTTGTACCGAATCAAATAGAGCGGAATCATATTTGATTGGCAATCCAATCAGTGAGAACAATTACCCGATCAATATTGAATTGAAACTAAATGTTATGAATGAGTAGAGATCGATCAGGAATGATCTATGAACTTGGACAGGCTTCCTATGATGTTCTAGAAGGCTAGGGTTCAGAGAGTATCAAGTGTTTCGAATTCTTCCGTTTGTCACAAATTAAGTAGTATTTATAGGTTAGGGGTTTCTAGTCGTGCAACTTAACCATTAGCATGGTTCAGTCGTGTGACTGAATCATGCGGTCGAGTCATACGCACGACTGAAGGTTCCGTCGTGCGATTGAGTCAATCTTATGTCTCAATCATGCGACTGATCCAATCTTCTGGTTTAGTCGTGCGTATGGTCCATGAGTATGGGCCATTAGCATGAACAGTCATCTGTCTATGTTGAACACATTGCTCAATCATTATTTGACTTATAATTATGTACAACAACCTCAAACCTATATAGTAAGTTCATAATATTTTAACACAATAACAATATGAGATATTAAATATTATAAACAGCAACCACAAATTATATTTCATTGAACCCATTCAGTACATATGTTTAAGACATGAAAGACATTTACATTAAGTTCATAAACTAGTAACATAGCATCTACATTAGGTGGTTGAACTCATAGTGCAAATGGGTTTGAAGAAGTCATACTTGAAGGTTGTCTAAGGTGAGTTCTAGAACCCCCTTTTTATATGTTTTAACTAATTTTGAGATTGGAAATGCATGTGTGTATGTTTTTATAATTGTGGGTGTTACACTCGTATGCGTGTGTGTATGTGTGATGCGGGTGGGTTATGATTTTGGTTGTTCATGATGATATGTTGATTCCATGTTCATGTTATGATGCTTAGACTGTAAGAAATAAGCTTAGAACATGTTAAATTGGTGAATTGGGACTGATTATGATGATTGATAGTATGTGTTGGCTGCCCATGCGCCCAAATAGGCCCATGCGCCCAACAGTCTAAATGCCCAAGTGTCCCGTGCGCCTAAAAAACCACGCCCAAATAGTTCCCATGCACCTAAGATAGGGTGAAATTGACTAAGGGTCCATGCGCCTGAATAGCCCATACGCCAAGTACTCATGCGCCTAGAAATTTCCTCAGGAGATTAAGTGTTGGGCCATGCACCCAAATAGTGCCCATGCATCCAGAACTTTTTCATGAGCCTAAGTGTTCCCATGTGCAAAAAGACCATGCCCTTGCATAGTGTCCATGCGCCTGGGACATAGAAATGTTTCTGAAATTTGGGAAAAATGTAAAGTGTAGGATTTGACTTGGGATGTTCCTGGGGGTGATGTAAGTTGACTTTTGATGATGGGTGATGTATGTTATGTCATGTATGATGTTGTATGATCTTATGTATGGTTGGTTCTGTTATGTTTCTTGTTATGTACGTTTATTTTCCATGGCTTTACATGGTATGATTATGAATGTAAATGGAAAGTATTATGTAACGTAAAGAGAAAGATAATGAAAAGTGGAACGTAAAGAATGAATGAATGCATGCATTAATGGAAGAATGAATGAATGGATAAGTTTTACCCCAGTGCTGGTGCCAGGCTATGTGTGTTTTGGAAGTCTGATAAACTTCGGCCTAATACCCACTTTGTCCCTACGTTTGGGGTGAACTTATGTGTGGAATCCTTGTTGCTTACCCCGGTGTTGGTGCCAGGCTATGTGCGTTATGAAAGTCTGACAAACTTCAGCCCAGTACTCGCTTTTTGCTATGTTTGGGGCATAGCATACAGGTGGGGTCTTTGTCGCTTACCCTGGTGCTGGTGCCAGACTATGTGCATTATGAAACTCCTTTTATCAACTTCGGCCCAGTACCCGCTTTGTGCCCGTTTGGGGTATAGCTGATGACACTGACCTGGAAAGAAGGAAAGAATGAATGAATGATGGTTAATGAATGGAATGTACGGTATGATAGTTAATAAACGAAATAACAACGTACATTGAACATAAGTTAATGAATGATAATGGAAGATGATAATGATATTATCTATGTGTATGTATGATGTACGATCACGTATGAAAGTAAAGAATGGTTTTGAATTAAAGTAAACTATATTTTATTCTAAAACTATAACTCACTCAGCAACACTAACTTTTATGTGTTTCCAGTTGGTAGGTTATTGGTTGCTGAGGATGGCATGGGCGGCTACTTGGTTTATTTTGGATGGCATCCATTTTGTATAACGATAATAATTTTGTGATGTAATGCAACGAGTTATATTTTGTAATTTGTCAGTGATGTATTATTTTGCAAAAGCATTTCTAAGGATATGAATTGGTTTTAAATTTATTCCGCTGCAATGTTTTAGTAATGGTAAATGTAACTTATATGTTTTTATGTGCAATGATCGACCAGCTATGAGCATCCCAAGGACGGGGCCTTACAAGTCAACCATAACTAACCAATCAAGCTCATGGAAGCAGGCAACCTACTTCAAATGCTCTTGTCATCAGACAAGATGGAGTATGTGATTGGAGCCTGTATGCCGAGGAAGTGAAGCCTCAATTTCAAAATCATTCTCTTATATCTCACATTAGTTATGGCCCAACTCCAAAGCCATCTAAGGTAAAATCTAATCTTTGTAGTGATAAATGCATTGATGAACTACAATGATATCGTGAGCACAATCACAAATTAGCTGCTAAGATTAAAGAAGAAAAAGTAAAATCTAAGATGCTTAAAAGATAACTCAAAAGTTTTGAAATAAAAATCAAATCACTCATCTCTGACATTGAAAAACTACATGGAGAAAAGTATACTCTTGCAGCTGAGAATGAAAAGTTAATTGAAAAGTTAGCTCAATCCAAGGCTAAGCAATCAATCACTGAAGTGAAACTTGAAAAGTTTCAAATATTATAAGCCAAGCTGCAAGAGATGCTTGATTCACAAAAGGATCCCAAAGATATGACTGGGATCGGATATAATTTATATCCCCTACAATACAATGACAATTACACTATCATGCCTGAGTCAATCACTCTCACTTAATAGAATGAACAAACAAAATCTCTAATAACAAAAATTACAAATCCTTAAAATAAAACAAGTGTTTATATTGAAACAAATGGGGAGAAAATCAAGTTAGGTCATCCAATCAAAATCAAAGAGTGCTCAGACAAGTCAGTGAAGGTCATTAATCCAAAGAGCCCAGTCAAAGCCATAGTGCTATTTGTGAAACTCATTCATGCTATTTCCAAAGAAAATAGTAAATTTAATGTTTTTGTGAAACCAACTGCTGAAAACAGATCTGATTGTGAGATCGAATCTCTAAAGAATTCAATCAAATCAGACAACGTGTCACAGAAAAACAAAAATAAAATCAAATCCTCAATCATCAAAACCAAAGCAAGGGACTGGTTTTGATATTTTCATCAAAGTTCATGTAAGTTAGTTAGAACAAGACATCAGAAAAAGCTTAAGGAAAGAACATTAGCCCAAAAGAATGAAAAATAGTAGTGTCGTGAAACAAATTGCTAACAAGGCTGATATTGCTTCCTGTTCCAAATCAAAGAGTGATGCTTAGTTGAAAACTGGTAAATCTACTAAGGCATCAAGGTCATCAAAAGATACCAACACATGCATTGTGACATCTATGACATGTCAAATGATAAAACAGGTAAGTGATTTTTCATTCAATACTGCTCAGTTTGTGACATGAACAACCATTCCACCAAAAATTGTTATTTTAACAAATATTGTTCTCTTTTTGATATGACTAATCACAACACATCTGATTGTTTCTTCAGAAAGAAAGTCTTGAGAATTCCACAAAACAAGCCCATCTTACCAACACCATCTATGAAGCCAAAAATTAGGAGTCAAAGAAATGAAAATCATGACAACAAACAAAAACAAATCATCTTCATAACTAAAAATTGATGTTTGACAATAAGAAACATGTCTAAATTCTTAAAAGAAATTGGGATCAAAGGTTTGAATATTCTTCTGACTCATCACATGCAGTTGATGAGATAAATCAGCTAACCACCAAAAATCAATCAAAAATTCATCCTCTAAGTCACATTTTATCGGAAAATATCAAGAAGTTACTGTCAGGAATAGAAACGGGAAATCCAAGACCATCATGGCTTGGGTTCCACATTCTAACTAGTTCTCTTCAAGCTTGTAGGGTCGTCCATACAGGTCAATAATCTATAGTATGTGGACAATGGATGCACCTGATACATGACTGCAGATCGTTCCCTCCTTCATGATTTCAAGCATATTCAAGGAACTACTGTGGCATTTAGTGGTGATTCACAAGGTGGAAGAATCATTGGTGAAGGATGCGGGAAAAATAGGTCGTTGAGCTTTGATAGAGTGAATTACTATGAACAATCGAACTTCAATCTGCTCAACGTGTCTCAGATCTGTGACAAGAAATATTCCACTCACTTCACTAACACTTATTGTTACATTTTGAAACCAAATTTCAGATTCATGAGAAAGGGTTGTCTTGAAGACTCCGAGGAAGAACAATACCATGTCTTAAACCTTAATTTTGCTTAACCTAAACAAGAAATATGTCTTCTGTCAAAGACATCTTTTGATGAGTCACAGCTTGGGCATAGACGTTTGGGACACAAAAATTTCAAAAACATGAACATATGGGTCAAGGGAAATCATGTAATTGGTTTACCCCAAAAAGAAGTTACTTTATTGATCACTATTTAACGTGTCTCAAAGGGAAACAACATAAGTCTTCCCATAAGCCAAAACTTGTGAACGCAAACAAGTCTCCATTCAAGTTACTTCATATGGATGTTTTTGGACCAACTCATGTTATGAGCATTGGAAAGAAACAACAACTCATGTGATCATAGATGACTTTTCCAGATTTACATGGTCTTTTTTTTACTTTATAAAAATGAAGCGTCCCAACTAATAAAAGATTTCATCACTAAAATTAATAATCAACTTGATCATAAAGTCAAACCAATTAGAAGTAATAATAGGATAGAAATTAAAAATGAAGATATGAGTTCTTTTCTGCAACCAAAGGCATTTCTCATCAATTCGTGCAGCTAGAACTCCTCAACAAAATAGGGTAGCTGAAAGGCGAATAGAACACTAATTCAAGCAGCACGAACTATGCTTACTGATGCTAAACTGCCAATTACCTTTTAGGCAGAAGCAGTTAAACACGTTCTTTGTACAAAATAGAACTTTGATTGTAAAAGAAAGCAACAAGACTCCTTAGGAACTATTTTTCACAAAAAAACCATTCATTGAATTTTTTAAGTCATTTGGTAGTCCTGTATGTAAAGCCCCGTTTCCGGAGACCTCACAGTTGGTCATTCACAGCATTAAATACATTATAAATTTACAAACTTAAGCAGCGGAATTAATTTACAAAAACCATTCATTTCATTAAAACACTATTTTTGAGCAATACACCATTGTTTAACCGAATACAAAAGAATTTTTAATTGCATTACAAAACAACATCAATAATAGGTATGAATGCATGTCAGTCTCGAGTAGCTTCACCCTCGTGCCATCCTCAGCAATATTTACCTACCAACTGAAAATGTATAAAAGTCAGCATTGCTGAGTGAGTTCTAGTTTTTTTAAAAGTAATAAAATACTTTCTATAAGGTATACATATGAAAATACTCTTTTTATGAAAACTTCATTTTTGATATGCGAGCACGCATTAACTATACAGTTAGATAGTGCTTCTACTCTTTACTGTAGGCCTTGTTTACTCTGATTCTTTTATCTTTATTTTTCACTGTCTATGTGGACCAATGAGCAATACCCTAAGCTATGTGCGCAGGGGAAATGTTGCTGGGCCCTCTGTTCCCACAAGGGGCTCTACATACTGTATACAAGGCTGGCCTAGACACCTACGGTATGCTGCAAAGGTCCGGCAATCTCAATTGACTGGCCCCGTATGCATCTTAGGGTAGGTAACCCGCATCACAGTTGAGCTAACAACCTCATGGTCGTGCACCTCCTATAAGCTCGCAAGATGTTGACATTTTAAATTATTTCCACTTCTCTTCTTATTACTCTTTCACTTTATTATTATTAAGAATACTTATGTTACAATAATAAACACCACATAAAATCATGCAC
Organism: Flaveria trinervia; assembly: GCA_025506515.1. Lineage (NCBI taxonomy): Eukaryota > Viridiplantae > Streptophyta > Magnoliopsida > Asterales > Asteraceae > Flaveria > Flaveria trinervia. Next base: position 24,678,169 of record CM046445.1, on the reverse strand, counting down.
TAATAGCATAGTGTTAATAATATATTAATAATAATAATAAGGAACAATCATAAGGAAATCATAATAATGCATGAAACCAAGCATTTATAAGCCCTAGTCAACCTCGGTCAAAACCCTAAAAGCACAGACTCCCAAAATATCTGTAACAAATTCTAAGTGTTTAGGCACTTTGACACTATTTGGGCGCATGAGCCCTGGTTGCGTGGCCCTCCCCGCCACAGTTATAACACTTCAGCACCCTACAGAGTCTAGCGATTTGGCCAGGCTTGCCACATCTGAAGCATACATTCATTCCCATCCTGCACTCACCAGTATGCTCCCTTCCACAATTACCACACTTATTCCACCCTGATCTTGACGACACCCCACGGTTGTACACCTTCATCTTCTTGTTGTTTGGAGTGAAACCACCACGTCCAAACCTCTTCCCATTCAGTTCTTACCATCCCCTCGTCTTCTTCACCTCTACCATAGTCTCCTCACACTCATCATACAATCTACCCGCCAAATCCACCACCGATCGAAAGGTACTTGGCTGAGTAGCAATCAGGTGCCTGCGAATGTTAGCCGACAGTCCCTGGATGTACCTCTTGATCTTCCTTGACACCGGCGTCACCTGATCCGTCACCAGCCTCGCCATCTCGTTGAATGTAGTGGTGTACTACTGGTGGGCTCATGGTTCCCGCTTCAAGTTGCAAGAACTCCCTCTCCATTTTATCGAGCTCCCTGTGAGGACAGAATTCTTGACCACCAACTTCTTCAGTTCACTCCACCTCATCCTTCCAATTGCCCTGGTGCCCTCAACTTGGACAATATTGTCCCACCAAACACGGCACTGAATCAACGAAAGAGTGAGTCGCGAACTTCACCTTTTGGTCCCGCGACACTCACTGATTTCCAAGACTGCCTCCATCTCTCTCACCCAACGGTGAGCGGCAGCAGCATTGCCATTGCCATCAAAAGTCGGGGCTTACACCTTGGAACGCCCCATAACTGCACCCTCCTATCGCTACCCCAATACATCATCCTCCTCTCCTCATCGGACAACATAGTATCAGGCTCTGGTTGTTCCTCCTCCCTTCTACTTCCCGTCCCCGTTGATCCATTCTATTATCCTCTCCTTCCTTTCCTCGCTTCTCATAGCCTGATGACCTCAGTCACCACTGGCGGTAAGACTGTCTGCATGACCTGGTGTACTTCATCAGCAATCGCCTCCCTAGCTGAGGCATTCAAGCTAGCATTCTCGTTCTCTCGCTCCGGCCATGAACCTCAGGATCCTCATGGGTCGTCTCCGGAGCCTTAGCACTACTCCTAGTCACACGTGGACGGCCTCTGCCTCTAGGAGTCTTGGAAGACTTCCGTCCAGCCATCCTCTAACACGCTATAAGATTCAAACACTAACATGGTCATTCAAGGTAATAACTCAGTTTATGTCATGTATAGTAAGACCCTAATTACAGTGGCTAGTTGTATTAGCCACTTACTTTACTCTTCATACCCTAAGCATTTCTGTCCTAACTTAATCAATATCTAAATCTACTAAGAGCACAAAAATCAAATAGCATGCGCACGTAACACCGGTACATTAAGAAAAGACACATACTGATGGCACGTAGCTACTCGGGCTGACATCCCTCCAATTGTCCCATTTTTAGTTTAATTTAGGTTTTAAAATTTTATTTAACCAATTTCTTAAACTTGGCTCTGATACCAACTTATAAAGCCCCGTTCCCGGAGACCTCACAGTTGGTCATTCACAACATTAAATACATAATAAATTTACAAACTTAAGCAGCGGAATTATTTTACCAGAAACCATTCATTTCGTTAAAACACTGTGTTGAGCAATACACTATTGTTTAACTGAATACAAAAGAATTGTTTAATTGCATTACAAAAGAACAACAATAATAGGTATGATGGATGTCAGTCTTTCCCTGCCGAGTAGCTTCACCCTCGTGCCATCCTCAACAATATTTACCTACCAACTGAAAATGCATAAAAGTCAGCGTTGCTGAGAGAGTTCTAGTTTTTTTAAAAGTAATAAAATACTTTCTATAAGGTATACATATGAAAATACTCTTTTTATGAAACTTCATCTTTTGATATGCGAGCACGCATTAAACTATACAATCAGATAATGCTTCTTCTCTTTACTGTAGGACTTGTTTACTCTGATTCTTTTATCTTTATCTTTCACCGTCTATGGGTGGATCAATAAGCAATACCCTAAACTATGTGCGTGGGGGAAATGGTGCTGGGCCCTCTGTTCCACAAGGGGCTCTACATACTGTATATAAGGCTGGCCAGACACCTACGGTATGCTGCAAAGGTCCGGCAATCTCAATTGACTGGCCCCGTATGCATCTTAGGGTAGGTAACCCGCATCACAGTTGAGCTAACAACCTCATGGTCGTGCACCTCCTATAAGCTCGCAAGACTTGTTGACATTTTAAATTATTTTTCCACTTCTCTTCTTTATTACTCTTTCACTTTATTATTATTAAGAATATTTATGTTACAATATAAACACCACATAAAATCATGCACTAATAGCAATAGTGTTAATAATAATATTAATAATAATCATATAAGGAACACTCATAAGGGAAATCATAATAATGCATGAAACCAAGCATTTATAAGCCCTAGCAACCTCGGTCAAAACCCTAAAAGCACAGACTCCCAAAATATCTGTAACAAATTCTAAGTGTTTAGGCACTTTGACACTATTTGGGCGCATGAGCCCTGTTTGGGGTTTCATCACTATGCAGGCATATCAACCACAACACATAATGCTTTAACACTTAGGCGCATGAACCATTCAAATGCAGGAAACTATTCGGGCGTATGGTCCATTCGGACGCATGGACACTTAGGCACATGGGCTATTCGGGCGTATGGAAACTTAGGCGCATGGGCTATTCGGACGTATGGTACTATTGGGCGCATGACCCTACACTTAGTCGTCCAACTATATTATAGGTGCATGAGGGCACTATTCAGGCGATGAGTTACACTTAAACATTTATAAGGAAATTCCAGGCGCATGAGCCTTATTTAGGCGCATTGAAACCTTCTGCCCAACATATTTCTAAGATATCTCCGAACCTAAACATCAAGCCTAATTGTTTAAGCTTACCAAGGCTATTCTAAGCATGAACACCTATAAACATCTAAGGAACATGATCAAACATTGCATAATAATACGGGTATACATACATAAAATTGTAAATTTGTTTAAATCATTTTCAGCCACAAAGAGAGTTTAAAAACAAAATTAAAAACCAGGGTCTAGACAAACTCACGTGGTGCAACCTTGGGTGTATCTTCCTTCTAACCCGTTTGCAATGAGTTCAAACACGTAAATACACACCAAACACACACACACGAAACCACACACAAACAAATAAGCACATAAGCATATAACTGACGCATCCACATCTTTCACGTATGCCAAATAGGCACTACATCCACGTTTCATGCACTTCCCCGCCACCTCCCTCAAAATCACCTTCGGGATCGTAGTAACGTGATCTCCATAAATCGTAACCAAACTCCCATCGAGCGCAACTAATCGAATCATCTTCTTGCGACATGCGATGTTTGCTTCATTGGTTGCTAAACAGTCCATCCCTAGTACTACATCAAATCCACCTAGGGGCATCACGTGTAACCTAGCAGCAAACCTATGACCTTCTAGTTCTATGGCACAATCCTCTTTCATATCAGTAATTCTCGTGGACTTGCCAATAGTGGTTTCTACATCGAATGGTTCACTGAAATTTCTACTACTAATGGGCAACTACGCACAGAAAGTAGTGGAAATAAAAGTCCTACTAGCACCGGAATCAAACAATACAGAGGCACAAGTTTGGTTTACTAGAAACATACCTGACACAACATCGGGATCAGCTCTAGCTTCCTCCCGGGTCATGGTGTAAGCTCTAGCACTTGCCCTCTGCCCTCCTTCCTCCGGATTCTTCTTCGCTCCAGAATTCTCCGCCCTTGGCTTCTTACAGTCTTTGGTTGCGTGGCCCTCCCCGCCACAGTTATAACACTTCAGCACCCTACAGAGTCTAGCGATTTGGCCAGGCTTGCCACATCTGAAGCATACATTCATTCCCATCCTGCACTCACCAGTATGCTCCCTTCCACAACTACCACACTTATTCCACCCTGATCTTGACGACACCCCACGGTTGTACACCTTCATCTTCTTGTTGTTTGGAGTGAAACCACCACGTCCAAACCTCTTCCCATTCCAGTTCTTACCATCCCCACTCGTCTTCTTCACCTCCACCATAGTCTCCTCACACTCATCATACAATCTACCCGCCAAATCCACCACCGATCGAAAGGTACTTGGCTGAGCAGCAATCAGGTGCCTGCGAATGTTAGCCGACAGTCCCTGGATGTACCTCTTGATCTTCCTTGACACCGGCGTCACCTGATCCGGCACCAGCCTCGCCATCTCGTTGAATGTAGTGGTGTACTACTGGTGGCTCATGGTTCCCGCTTCAAGTTGCAAGAACTCCCTCTCCATTTTATCGAGCTCCCTGTGAGGACAGAATTCCTTGACCACCAACTTCTTCAGTTCACTCCACCTCATCCTTCCAATTGCCCTGGTGCCCTCAACTTGGACAATATTGTCCCACCAACACGGCACTGAATCAACGAAAGAGTGAGTCGCGAACTTCACCTTTTGGTCCTCGCGACACTCACTGATTTCCAAGACTGCCTCCATCTCTCTCACCCAACGGTGAGCGGCAGCAGCATTGCCATTGCCATCAAAAGTCGGGGGCTTACACCTTTGGAACGCCCCATAACTGCACCCTCCTATCGCTACCCCCACTACATCATCCTCCTCCTCCTCATCGGACAACACAGTATCAGGCTCTGGTTGTTCCTCCTCCCTTCTACTTCCCTTCCCCGTTGATCCCATTCTATTATCCTTCTCCTTCCTTTCCTCGCTTCTCATAGCCCTGATGACCTCAGTCACCACTGGCGGTAAGACTGTCTGCATGACCTGGTGTACTTCATCAGCAATCGCCTCCCTAGCTGAGGCATTCAAGCTAGCATTCTCGTTCTCTTCGCTCCGGCCATGAACCTCAGGATCCTCATGGGTCGTCTCAGGAGCCTTAGCACTACTCCTAGTCACACGTGGACGACCTCTGCCTCTAGGAGTCTTGGAAGACTTCCGTCCAGCCATCCTCTAACACGCTATAAGATTCAAACACTAACATGGTCATTCAAGGTAATAACTCAGTTTATGTCATGTATAGTAAGACCCTAATTACAGTGGCTAGTTGTATTAGCCACTTACTTTACTCTTCATACCCTAAGCATTTCCTGTCCTGACTTAATCAATATCTAAATCTACTAAGAGCACATAAATCAAATAGCATGCGCACGTAACACCGGTTAACATTAAGAAAAGACATACTTGATGGCACGTAGCTACTCGGGCTGACATCCCTCCAATTGTCCCATTTTCAGTTTAAGTTTAGGTTTTAAAATTTTATTTAACCCAATTTTCTTAAACTTTGGCTCTGATACCAACTTATAAAGCCCCGTTCCCGGAGACCTCACAGTTGGTCATTCACAACATTAAATACATAATAAATTTACAAACTTAAGCAGCGGAATTATTTTACCAAAAACCATTCATTTCGTTAAAACACTGTTGTTGAGCAATACACTATTGTTTAACTGAATACAAAAGAATTGTTTAATTGCATTACAAAAGAACAACAATAATAGGTATGAATGGATGTCAGTCTTTCCCTGCCGAGTAGCTTCACCCTCGTGCCATCCTCAACAATATTTACCTACCAACTGAAAATGCATAAAAGTCAGCGTTGCTGAGAGAGTTCTAGTTTTTTTAAAAGTAATAAAATACTTTCTATAAGGTATACATATGAAAATACTCTTTTTATGAAAACTTCATCTTTTGATATGCGAGCACGCATTAACTATACAATCAGATAATGCTTCTTCTCTTTACTGTAGGACTTGTTTACTCTGATTCTTTTATCTTTATCTTTCACTGTCTATGTGGATCAATAAGCAATACCCTAAACTATGTGCGTGGGGGAAATGGTGCTGGGCCCTCTGTTCCCACAAGGGGCTCTACATACTGTATATAAGGCTGGCCCAGACACCTACGGTATGCTGCAAAGGTCCGGCAATCTCAATTGACTGGCCCCGTATGCATCTTAGGGTAGGTAACCCGCATCACAGTTGAGCTAACAACCTCATGGTCGTGCACCTCCTATAAGCTCGCAAGACTTGTTGACATTTTAAATTATTTTCCACTTCTCTTCTTTATTACTCTTTCACTTTATTATTATTAAGAATACTTTATGTTACAATAATAAACACCACATAAAATCATGCACTAATAGCAATAGTGTTAATAATAATATTAATAATAATAATAAGGAACAATCATAAGGAAATCATAATAATGCATGAAACCAAGCATTTATAAGCCCTAGTCAACCTCGGTCAAAACCCTAAAAGCACAGACTCCCAAAATATCTGTAACAAATTCTAAGTGTTTAGGCACTTTGACACTATTTGGGCGCATGAGCCCTGTTTGGGCGTTTCATCACTATGCAGGCATATCAACCAACACATAACTGCTTTAACACTTAGGCGCATGAACCATTCAAATGCATGGACACTATTCGGGCGTATGGTCCATTCGGACGCATGGACACTTAGGCACATGGGCTATTCGGGCGTATGGAAACTTAGGCGCATGGGCTATTCGGACGTATGGGTACTATTTGGGCGCATGACCCTACACTTAGTCGTCCAACTAATATTATAGGTGCATGAGGGCACTATTCAGGCGCATGAGTTACACTTAAACATTTATAAGGAAATTCCAGGCGCATGAGCCTTATTTAGGCGCATGAACCTTCTGCCCAACATATTTCTAAGATATCTCCGAACCTAAACATCAAGCCTAATTGTTCTAAGCTTACCAAGGCTATTCTAAGCATGAACAACCTATAAACATCTAAGGAACATCATCAAACATGCATAATACATACGGGTATACATACATAAACATTGTAAAATTGTTTAAATACATTTTCAGCCACAAAGAGAGTTTAAAACAATTAAAACCAGGGTCTAGAAACTCACCTGGTGCAACCTTGGGTGTATCTTCCTTCTAACCCGTTTGCAAATGAGTTCAAACACATAAGTACACACCAAACACACACACAAACACATAAGCATATAACCGAGACAAAACCCATCATAAACGCTTAAAAACTTCGAATTCTTACCCTGAATTCAGCCTCTTCTTTTCTTCTTCTTCAAAAACCGAGAGTGTTGCTACTCTCTTCCTTTCTCTCTCTAAAATGACCGAAGATTTGGGTGTAGAAAAGGTGATGGGCGGCCATGCCACCTTTATCATCAACCTTCCAAAGATTTTGTCCTTTTGGACACTTTTAGTTCCTCCACTTGGGCTTTATTTTTTTTCTTTCTTTTATTCTTCATTTCTTGTCTTTCTTTTAAAGGAATAACCGGGTGTTACACTGTATCAATGTTGAACACCCGAGACCATTTGGGAAACTTTTCATCAAAGTCTGATCAAGGATTCTTTGTAGGTTATTCTTCTGTGTCAAAGGCTTATTGAGTGTTTAATCCTAGATTAAATATTTTTGATAAATCAACTAGTTTTCAATTCAATGAGCATTCCTTTACCAAATCAACAAATGGAACTGACTGGTTGTTTGATATTGACTTATTTACAAGATCTTTTGATCAATTTCACTTGTCTGATGCAGGAAACCTACGATCAACTAAATCTTCTCCACTAGTAGAAAGAAGGAATGACTTCCCAATGGTTCTTCCAACTTCTATTGAGTAACTAAATGAAGATGTCTCACTGCAAGCTAATCCTGTCAGACAACTATCTCAAAACAAGAATGTTTCAACTAAGGCTGGTCCTAACATACTTCCTTCTCCTTCAGAAGAACCCTCAACTAAATTTAGAAATCAAGATCAACCTACACCACCAGTTGAAACTAAAATAATTCAAATGATGAAAGTCATCAAAGTGCTGTTGATGCTGAAGCAAGAACTGGAAATGACTTTGACTACTTTCACAACTCTCCCACAGTATAAGATGAAGATGCCTGCCACCAAGATGATTTGAATGTCTCCAATTTTGATGTAACCATTGTTGGTGACTCAACTCCAACCACCAGAATACACAAGACCAATCCAGTTGAAAGCATCGTTAGTGAACTTAATGAACAGGTCACAAGAAGCAAGTCAAGCATAGCAAACATCTGCTTGTTTCTTGCTTTTTGTGTGAATAAGTACCCAAATATATCAAAGAGCCTTTGGATTGAGGCAACGCAGGAAGAGTTGCTACAATTCAAGAAACAAGAAGGATGGAAATTGGTAGATCATCCTACATGACAATACCCTATTGGCACTAGGTGGCTATACAGGAACAAAACTGATGACCAGGGAATCATCATAAAAAATAAAGCAAGATTAGTGGCTCAAGGGTATACATAAGAAAAAGGAATTGATTGTGATGAAGTGTTTGCCCCTGTAGCCATATTAGAAGCTACGTGAGTTAAACACCAGGATTTTAGGACCTAGACTTTTCACACACGGTGTACAAGCTTGACAAACCCTTGTATGGTCTTCATCAAGCTCTAAGGAAATGGTACGAGACTCTCTTGTCTTTTCTTCTAGTACACGGATATGAAAGAGGAAAGATTGATCATACTCTCTTTAGAAAGAGAAAAGGAAAAGGCATGTTGCTGGTCTAGATCTATATGGATGATATTATTTTTGGCTCAACAAAGAAGTTAGTCTGTAAAGAGGTTGAAGACCTTATGCATTCAAAATTCCAAATGAGTGCTTTGAGGGAACTCACATTCTTTGTAGGAGTGCAAATCCAATAAACAACAGATGGAATCTTCATCAATCAATCAAAATACGTGGAAAGAATGTTGACGAAATTCAAGTTTGCTGATTATCAATCAATTGAATTCCTATTGACATTAAAGTGAAGATTAGTCCAGATCTAGAAGGCAAATTAGTGTATTAGACTCACTTTCAATCAATGATAGGTTCAGTTATGTATCTAACAGCGAGTAGGGCTAACATTATGTTTGGTGTTTGTGTGTGTGCCAGATATCAAGTATATCCCAAGGAAATCATGTAAATGTTTTCAAGAGGATATTCATATATCTCAAAGGCAAGCCTGCTCTTAGATTGTGGTATCCAAAAGAAAGAGACTTCAATCTCTATGCCTACACTGATAGTGATTATAGGGGATGCAACTTCAATAGCAAGTCCACTTCTGGCGGTTGTCAATTTCTTGGTCCCAGACTGGCTTCTTGCCAGTGCAAGAAGCAGACAAATGTATTTGTTTCAACAGCAAAAGCTAAGTATATAGCAACATCAGCTTGTTGCTCTCAAGTTCTCTAGATTCAAAACCAGATGCTTGACTTTGGTGTAGAGATTATATGAAGAGGCTGAAGCAACCAAACACCCAATGTCTTTCTGCATGCATGCACAGAAGTACTGAAGAAGAATGCTTCGGAAGTTTCACACATGCAACAAAAATATTCTAAGTGTGAAATCTTCCGAAGCCAAGACTAATATCTTTTGAAGCCAAAGATGAAGTCTTCCGAAGCTTCAAAGACAAAGTCTTCCGAAGCTTCAAAGACAAAGTCTTCCGAAGCTCTACACTTGAAGACAGATTTCTTCCAAAGACTTTTAACAACACGCTTTATCTGATGTACTTTTCCATAAAGCTGGACCCCTTTCCGCTGCAACTCTGTAAAGTCACCAACTTACATGAGTTGGTGAAAAGGTCCATGCTTTTGGTAACTGTACATTGAGGTCTTGAGTCTGTAAACTTTCTACTTCATGTACTTTATACTTTTTCTAATAGATAAGGATGTGAGCTATGGCATGTCATAGTCACAAAGTCAAAAAGGCAATCTGCCCTTTTGGTTCTACATTTGTTTTGTGTCTAGTCAATTGTATCTAGCTGGCTTTTAAAGTATGGCTAGCTATAGGATGTAGTATAAGTATCTCATGTTCTTGTAACTTTATCTTTATGCTTTGTACCACTTGTAATAGAACATTGAGAAAGCAATATACTGCAATCTTGAAAACCATCTCCTTGTGTACCTTGCTCTTTTGATTTGTCTCCTAATTACTTGTGTTCTTAGTGTCTTTACTTATGGTTAATCCAGTTCATTGTATGATTAAATTAAGTTACTTTCCTCTTTGTGTTGTTGTGTTGTAAGTGACCATCCTTCACCGGTCCTGCATTTGGTATCAGCGCATTCCAGGCTCTTGATATAAGATCTCACCATCTAAGATTCCTCACACACACAAATACTTAACTTATCAAATGGCAACCATTTCCAAAACTGATATGAAAATTGAAACCATGAATAAGTCCCTACTGATCACTCTTGATGACTTTGACACTTGGTGCCTGAGAATGGAAGGTTTCATCAGGTCTCTAGACTCAAGAATATGGGAGTCTGTTAAGAATGGACCTTACATACCAAGCACCTCTTCTACTATTGGTGGTGGTATGATCTCCAAGGATGTGGCAAAGTACTCTGATGAAGATAAGAAGAGAGTAGAGATTGATAGAAAAGCCATGACAGCCTTTCAGACTGCTCTTCCAAACTCTGTATACAATGGTTTCAAGAAATGCAAAATAGGTAAGCAGCTGTGGGATGCATTGAAACTGATGTATGAGGGTTCCTCTGAAGCTAAGGAGAACAAGAAAGATCTCCTGAAGCAACATTTTGAAAACTTCACCTTCAAAGCAGGTGAAACCATGACTCAAACAATACTTCAGGTATGTTGAGATTGTGGATACCCTTGTGGATAGAGGAGTTGCTCTTGAAAACATAGACATTGTATGGAAGATCATGTCCTCACTTCCTAGGCAATGGACACACTACTGTGTGGTTATCAAGAGAACTGAGAACATGAAAACTCTTACTCTGACAGAGTTGTATGGGATTCTCAGTGGCTACCAGATGGAGATGAACACGCAAGGTTCATCTGGCAACTCCAACAATCAAATGGGTTCAGCCCTTCATGTGGTTGAAAGAAATAACATAGAACCCCAACATCATCTCATATGTTACCATGACAACTCACCAAAGGGTCCTTTCATCACCTTCCCAGAGACACCAAAAGAGAACTACACTCAAGGAAGCCCGTTCCAAGAGACAAGCTCTTCTCAAGCTTTTATGTCTTCTGATGAAGTTGTGGCAGCTATCTTTTCACCCTTGAAGACCTGGACTGCATCCATCTAGATGATCTGGAGTACATGGAGATAGTCCAGCAAATCGCTCTTCTCACTCACTAAGCCAAGGAGTTCTACAAGCAGACTGGAAGGAAGTTCCCCAGCAATGCAACCAGTGGTCAATTGTTACAACTGTAACTTGATAGGCCACTTTTCTAGGGAGTGTAAGGAACCAAGAACAAATGGTGGCCAAACATAGTCCAGACCAAACTACGCTAATAAACCCACCCAGAATAAGAAGCCAAAGCAGCAAGCTGCTATTGCTGTTGAAGATGGAGGCTTTGACTGGAGCTTTCAGGTTGAAGATGATTCTCCAAACCAAGCATTTGGGGTAGATCATGATAAAGCCAAGGTATTGGCACATCTCTATACCCCTGAATGCATCTCTAAAGTAAACAGATACAAGTCCTACAACTTAGAAATAAGATCTGATCTTGAGTCCTTAAACATCTTAAAAGCTAATTTTAGAAAGTCTGATAATGATTATAAACTGAAGATAGAGGACTTAGAGAAAACTATTTCAGTTCTAAAACATGAGCATACACACTTAGGACTCAGATCAAGGATCTCATAACTAAGCTGAGTGCCAGGCTGAGCATGTGATCAGCAAAGCCAGGGCAGAAAACTGTGTTCTTAAAGAAGAGACCTTCAAGAACATGATATCCTCATCCCTACACAACAAAGTGTGCTATCAAAACAAGCAGGGTCTGGGATCAATGAGATAGCTCCTCCACACACAATCTTGTCTGTAAGATCACCTAGGTGTGGAACCTATGAAGATGAGCTTCCTTTCATAGATCATTTGAGTGAAGAGGATGATGAAGTGATAATGAAGAATTCCTCTGAGAAGAGTGAAGAGGAAAGAAGGGCCACTATCTTTCTGAGGAGAAGAAGAAGACTGTGATGACCAAGTCAATGAGAAAGAACTTGATTAGAAAGAGCAAAAGAAATGCTAGGAAGGCTCAAGAGATCATGGATACTTTTGACTCCAACCAAAAACAAGTTTTTATCTGCAGGGTTTGAAGTGGTAAAAACTGAAGACATCAACCTCAACTCTTCTCCTAAGAGTTATGGTTCATATTCAAATCATCCTAGCACCAAGAAGAAGACTGATCTGTTGTGTACCACTGCTACACAACCTGGACCATCCAACTCCAAGAACAGTTCTCAGCCCAAAAGAATTGTCTCAACATCAACAAAGATGAGGGTGGAGAAGGGATGTGACCAAAGTTAGTCTTGTTCCCAGCAGAAGGATCTTGTGAAGAAGAAAATGTAGTGTGTTATGTGTGAAAGCACTGCTCATCTTGCTAAGGATTGTGCATACAATCCAAAAGTTACTCTTCACATAACCAAAACAAAGACTTCCAAGAGTTCCAAGAAGATTCAAGCTTCGGAAGGAAAATCTGTTCCTTTGGAAGCTCCAAAACTAAGAAGAAGGCAAGTGGAAAATTGCCTTCGGAAGAAAAGTTGGTCTCGGAAGTAAGGAATACTTCTGAAGCACTGAAGTTTGCTGCAGCGTTTGCAGAATATTCTGAAGGCTCAGTCATCAAAACTTCGGAAGTCTTAAAAGCTTCCGAAGTATTGAAGGTGTTAGGGGACCATGTACGGACGAAGTACAAACTGATTCTACGCATATACCAGATCAAATAGTGCGAAATCCTATTTGATTGGCAATCCAATCAGTGAGAATGCAATTCAGATCAATCTAACGATTAAAGAAATGTTAAGAATTATTAGAATAAGATCAACTATGATCTATGAACTTGGAACAGTTTTTCTTGAGTCTCTGATGGCTATGGTACGATTATATGCGTAGGTATTCAAATTGTTACGTTTTTCCATGAATTAGGTGGTATTTATAGGTTAGGGTCTTCCAATGATATGAGTGAACCATTAGCATGGTTCAGTTGTGCTACTGAATCATGCGATCGATCCATCCGCATGACTGAAGGTTCGTCGTGCAATTGAGTCAATCTTCTGTCTCAATCCTGCGACTGATCCAGTCTCCTCGTTCAGACGTGCGACTGGTCCATTAGCATGAAGTATTCATGCGTATGGTCCATTAGCATGGTCCATTCGTATGAGAACTTCATATGATTAAGTTTGAACACGTTTCTCAATCATTATTGACTAAGAATTATGTACAACAACCACAAACCTATATAGTTAGTTCATCATAATTTATCACACAATAAACAATGAAATATTAAACATTATAAGCATCAACCACATATTGTATTTCATTCATACCCATTCATTACATATATGTAAGACATGATAGACATTTACATTAAGCTCCTAAACTAGGTACATATGTATAAACAAACTCCCCCTTGGACCTAGTTTACATCATTGTCTAACATTGTTCATTCGCTCTTCAAATTTCTTGTACTTTTCCTCTCTTGTAAGTTTGGCATGTATCTCGAATGCAAAATAGAGTCATATCATGTTTTTGAACTAGAGGGCTTGTACAATGTCTTGCGAATCATAGAATAGTGGTCACTTGTATAAAGTATAGACATCGTCTGCAGACAAGTTGATCAGCCACATAGGGTCGAACACCCGGATAGTTTCCATTTTGCTCTCTCTTTGTAAGACTATGACCACTTCACCTGTTCTCCAATCATAATGCCACCACTTGAAATGTGGAGTGAAGTCCTGTGGCATTTCCTTAGAGGGATTTTGGACATTGTGCATGGAGGTCTCCACTTCAGCACAACTTTAGGCTTTTCAGAAATGGGATCCACTTTAGACCTTCTGATGTACCTCTTCGGATATTGAGGTCTGAAGTTTACCCACCTAATGTGGTATTCTTTCCTTAGTGCAGCCTCAAAACAGCCTAACATTTTCCTTGAATCAGCATATAACAAATTTAGGTGTGCCAGCTAGTTGAGCTCAAAACTAGGAGAGTCTTCAGATCGTGTGGGAATCTGAAGTACTCTATGCCCTTCTCTCTCTTAACTGCATACATATTTAGATCCTCAAAATATGCCCATGCAATGATCTTTCCCGACACCTTTAGGTTTTCTTGACTTGTATAGCTTGGTATAGGCATTTGGCTTTTGTGCAGTGCGTAGGGCTTGGATCACAGCAAAACAAGCCGCCCATCAGCCTTCTTGACATCAACATCAGCGTTGAGGCTTGGGCTTGGCTCTCATTCTTCTTTGTCTGTTTCACCATCTCATCCAGCTTGTCAAATGTAGCACTGCCGAGAGTGTCACCCAAGTTGGGGATCACATTGCCCTCTCGGTTAGTGTACTCTGGATAGTGGTCAGTAGTGACATCCTCTATCTCGATTTCATCTACATCATTTAGCTCGTCATCACTTGTCATATCAAAAGTAGGCGTATCTTTGACAATCTCATCTTGGTTTAGCCTGAACATCTCAGCAAGTTGCTCGTCTGTCAGGTCATGTATGATTTCTCCTTCTTCGCGAGTATAGCTTACCAACCTTCTGACTATCCTTTGCAAATCAAGAATCATTGTGAGTTAAGACTTGATTTGCTGTAGGGGAGCAACATCATATTCTTCTTGCTGAGATGTTTGATCTGTTTGATTTATACATTTAAAACACATCAATCATTAGTAATTAACCAAGACATTCAAACTTTGATAAAGATATATAAACATTAATTATAGAATTTTAATAGAAGATTCAATCATAAAAGTTTTCAAATACATAAACATCTAAGCATTACTTTTGTCTTGAATCGCCAGCTTCTCAGCAGGTGGGGCAGACGATGAAGCTCGTTGATCTTGATTTCTCTTTGTCCTTCTCTCTTGACCTTGAGCTGAGGTAGATGCAGATGCATCTCCTTCTTCATCAGTATCAACATCTCTCTTTCCCTTTGGCCTTTCATCTTCACTATCATCTTCTTCATTAGATTCATCATCCTCATCATCATCCTCATCATCATCATCAACATCATCATCATCATCATCATCTTCTCTGATCTTCAGTGGCACGTATTTAGATCCTATTAATTTGAGCATGATCGTCTTGTTTGAGTCCTCCAACTCCTCTACTCTCTTCACTGATTGGTCATTTCGCTCCTGGAGTTGGGAGATCTACTGTGCTTGCTGGGCAATCTCCTGCGCTTGAGTAGCATTTAGCTCCACAAGCTGACTTAGTTTAGCAGCTTTTTCTTCATCAGCAGCTAACAGCTTCAGTACCATCCTGTTTAGTGCTGCTAGCTGTTCCTCTACCCCAATGGAGGGTAGAGTGGGTCTTGTGGTAAAGGTGGTGTGGGATGATGGACCTGCTTGGCGGCTAGTGGTGGTAGTGGTGGCTGTGCTGAATATGGGTGGCGGGATATGAGTGGAAAGTGAAGGGTTGGCTGTTGTAGTGGTGGTTGGGAGTGTAGTACTAGTGATAGGGGGTGTGGATGTGGTGGTGGTGGCTGTGGCATTAGTGGTGGTGATTTTGGCAGTAATGGTGGTGGCTGTGGAGTGGGAGTTAATGTGGTCAATGTAAATCTTGGCATCTTACCCTTTTTGCCAAAAGGGTGAGCCATTCTTTTCTTCCTAGAGCCCTTAGAAATAATGGCTCCCCTTGGCTGCTGGGCGGGTTCGGGGTATATAGAGGATCTGTATCAGTAGTAGTGGTATCCCCAGACTCCCTTTGGCTTCCACCAACCGCCCTGAGCCCTCTCTCCGTCGCTACAACCCGACTTCCCACCTTTCGCACCAGAGGCTCTTCGTCAGACTCCTCCTCCTCCTCCATATGAAAATCACAGTGTATAGGAGCTGGCTTGGGTCCACCCGGACCATCACTTCCTTGATCACTATCATGGTCATCACCATCATAATCATCGGAGGGTAGAGCAATCTGCTCAACATCAGAGTCACTATCGTCATTGCGCCACTTCCTCCTAGCTGGCGCCACATAATCCTCCAGGGACGGATGCCTAAATAGTCTCCTCACCGGGGGCTTAACCTGCTTGCCCCGGTAGACCTTCATCCTCCCGAGGGTAGTGTCATCCATGACCTCAAGAGTAACTACATACTAACACTCCTTAGCTAATGAGGGCAGCTTCTGATCAATGATCATCTAGAGGAACCGTGGGTACATACAGAAGCCTTCCTTACCCTTGGCTTCCAGGTTCTCGACCAGATAGGAGAAGATCATGTGAGAGAAAATAAACGGATGGTTCGGTACCAGTGCAATTAATGCATTCTGGATTTGGTCGGAGAGGCCGTCAAATCCTCCACGCCTGGAGGCTATGCATTTGAGGATCACATGTGCCAAATACTTAGATTGAGGGCACATGTTACTTTTGTTTAGTACGCCAACATTTAAGTCGCCGGCGTACTTGATCCTCATAAAGCATCCCCGGACTATCAAGGGATGTAGCTTAGTTGGGTGGTCTCCATCCTCACCCAGACCTATGACTCGTGTCAAGTCCTCCTCCGTGATCACTATCTCTTGACCCAAGTTGGAGCTCCAGATACAATGGGGCTAAGCTGATCCATCAACCCTGGCACTCTCCCAGAATGCCTGCTGGATAAACCTATAAGGTGTGCACGGAGTCGATATAGCCTTAAAGATCCGTGATCGGAGCAGAAAAGATATAATCCCAGAGAACTCAGTAGCGTTCTGAGATGTAGGATCAAGGTTGTTGTGCTTGTGTTTATAGTCCACCTTTCTACCATGTTTCTGTAACATAAAACACATAAACATCAGATTAATCAGTAACAGAAATAATTGAAACTTAAACTGTTTTGAAATCAGTCTGGTTCAATCGTGCAACTGAACTATATGACTGAGTCCAGTCGGCTGATTGAGTTTGCGACTGAGTTCAATCGGGCGACTGAGCATGCAGTTGAGTTCAATTTTGTGCTCATACGCCTAGTTCATTCGGCCTATTGAGTCATTCGCTTTTTTCATTCGGTCGATTGAGTCACTCGCGCAGTTCAATTATGTGATTGAAGTTCATTCGGAGTGACTAGTTGCATAGCTCTCTGTTCGACACTTTATACCCCGAATCTAGGTCAAAACTTGAAGTTAGACGTTGTCTTTAGACTTGTAGGAACCCTAATTGTCACAGTATGTCTTTCATTTTAACCATTATACATGTTATGTGGTCTATTGATGGTCGTTATTTATTTCTTGATTTTAAACAATTTGGGTCTGTTAGGGTTTGAATATGCCGTGCATTTTGGGCAATTTCTATCACTCATTACCTGCAGATGATACAAAAACACGTCAGTAACACAATGGCAGTGAGAAATCACTCAATCAAATTTTGGCAGAGTGTCTGTGCTTTCGGGCGATTTTAGGGCGATTGAGGGGTGATGAGAAGATACGACCGAATTTAGCCCTATTTATAGTGATTTTATCTTCAGTCGGGCAATTGGACCTATTCGCACACTTCATTCGGGCGACTGGGTCTCAATCGTGCTACTGGCTTAGTCGGTATCATTCATTCGTGTGACTGGAGTTCAGTCGTATGACTGACTCAGTCGGTCACCTCCATTCGTGCGATTGGCTCATACTCATGATCCAATCGTGCAAATGGTTCAATCTCATGCTCCATTCATGCAACTGGTCCATACTTACTTGTTAGGGGACCATGTACAGACGGAGTACTAACTGATTCTGCACGTATACCAGATCAAATAGTGTGGAATCCGATTTAATTGGCGATCCAATCAGTGAGAACGCAGTTCAGATCAATCTATTGATTAAAGAAACGTTAAGAGCGATTTGAACAAGATCAAATGCGATCTATGAACGTGGAACAGACGGCTAGGATATAATTATGTGCGTAGGTATTCAAATTGTTACGTTTTTCCACGATTAGGTGTTATTTATAGGTTAGGGCTTCCAATCATATGAGTGAACCATTAGCATGGTTCAGTCGTGTGACTGAATCACGCGATTGATCCATCCACACGACTGAAGGTTCAGTCGTGCAACTGAGTCAATCTTATGTCTCAATCGTGCGACTGATCCAGTCTCCTGATTTAGTCGTGTGAATGACTCTGACTTGTTAATTTGACCTTATGCACTTTCAGACACTTATCCTTTAACATTAGATAAAACATTATCAGCGATGATAATCTTAGACATGACCCTTTTAATTTGAAAACAACTGTTAATCACCTCAGACGTGATCCTTTTACTTAAAACGAACTTGTCACCTCAAACGTGACGCATTTTATTTTTTGAATGTTTTGGTCACTTTAGACGTGACCCTTTTGAGTGAGTGATTCACAGATTACGACGAGTTGTCGTGTCCGACTCTTACCTTACAATTTACTAAACTTAAGCAGAAAAACTTGGAATTAAGAACAATAACAAGACATATTTTTGTATTTTATATTAGAGATGAAATTCAGCCAATTAGAATAATTCTAATTTATTTTACTTCCTGGATAGTGCAGCTTCATTTCTAATTAATCATTTATGGTATGATTCATTTTGGAATCATACAGGTATATCAGAATCAGTTGATACACTTTAAAAACAGTTTTGATGCTTGATCCTTGTCCTCACTAATAGTCACTAGCAATTTTAGGAAATCATACTAGAGCTACAAGATGCACACAATGATTTTGATTTTCAAGAGATGCAGCTCACAATGATTGTCACTATATTTGTCCTCTTAAATCCATACACAGATTTTTGACACACATTGGTGATGATTTAAGTTTTAATTATTTCAACAAGCATTTGTGAATCCCACGCTTATATGGTAATCAACGTTCATCGGGAGATTTTTGAGCGGTCTACGGGTTTATTACAAGAAGGAACTATTCTAAGAGCTTTCAAAGGAATGCTAAGCCTCATGTTAGTGCCACCGCATAGCAGAGAGGCACAAACAAAAATGGATTCTAGAATATTTAGGTTATGCTTATCCACAGGTCAGTGCCACCGCACAGCAGAGAGGCACATAACCTATCTTCTTGTTTGAGCAATTATTTTCTTTTTGCACATATCGCACCAACAACATATGTTATTAGCTTGATTGCTTTTTCCATTTTTCATGTGCTTTGCTCATATTTTATGGTCATCCGCACACATTTGTGGCGTTTATTTTGCTCGTCACCCCTTATTGGAACTTCGTTGATTGTATTAACTAGGGATAAGATGGGAACCCACAGTTTGTTAAACAACTTAGTTTGAGCTTGAAATCACCAATGAGGTCTACTTATCTATTGTGTTGAATCTACCGACACATCATCTAATGAGCTAACAACCTCTAGGTCTAATTTCTCTATGTTACCATAATAGCATACTAGCCTATCATTTTTCTTGTTATTTTGCTTAGACTTTTCAGACATAAACTTTGAATTTTACATCTTAATCAGTTAAACCTTTTGAAAACCCAAATAATCTGTTCCCTGTGTACTATCATTTTCCATAATTCGTGGAATCAGTATTATAGATCTGATTACTTCCTTTTAGCTCAGCTGTTCTACTCCTTCATTTTTTATGTAATTAAATAAAACCAACTAATTTAATGCTACCCTAACCTATTCTCCCCCTAAAATTCTAAAACTGAAAATGTTTTTGCGTTTTGAATTTTAATAGGTGAAGAAATAAAAATAAAATAAAAGAAAGTGAAATAAAATTGACTCTACGCGTCGGACTACGTACTTTCGTCTTTTGGAATCACATCACATTTCTTTTTCACGCCGTTGACCTCTAACAAATATAAAAATCTTGGTTTACCAAAAACATTTGTGTAGAGGTCAGCGCGTTGAAAGTCCGTATTAAGTTTAACCACATCGATTAAATTCTTTTCAAAATAATCACGTATAAATTGATATTTAATTTCGATGAGTTTAGTTTTTGGATGTTGGACATGATTTTTAGTTACGGCTATAGTAGCAGAATTATCAACAAATATGGGAGTGCTAGAGAATTTCAAACCGTAGTCGCACATTTGCTGTTGAATCCAGATGATTTGAGAACAGCAACTTGCAGCAGCAACGTATTTAGCTTCACAACTTGACAGAGCAACCAATGTCTGCTTCTTACACTACCAGGTGACTAATTTTCTCCCAAAGAATTGACATCCTGCAGATGTTGACTTGCAGTTCATTTTGCAGCTGCCATAATCCAAATCGCTATACGCTGTAAGCTTAAAGTCATCGTCAAGAGGATACCACAACCTAAGTGTTGGAGTACCATTCAGATATCAAAATATCCTTTTGACACCAATGAGATGGTTGACTTTGGGTTTTGCCTGATATCTAGAGCAGAGACACGTTGCGTACATGATATCAGGTCGTGAGGCAGTAAGGTACAAGAGGGATCCAATCATTCCTTGGTACATTATGGCATCCACCAGATCACCATTGTCGTCGGGTGCTACGTTGTGGTTTGTAGCAAGTGGAGTCCTAGCTGCTGAAGCATTCTCCATATCAAACCGACTGAGGATATCACCAACATATTTGGTCTGATGTTGAAATATTCCCTTAGGTGTCTGATCCACCTATAACCCGAGAAAGAACTTCATCTCTCTCCCATGGCACTCATCTCAAATTCAGCTTTCATTACTGCTTCAAATTCTTTACATAATTCTTCATTTTTGGAACCGAAGATTATGTCATCTACATAGATCTGTACTAGCAGTAAATCACCATCATTTTCTTTGATGAACAGTGTGCAGTCAATCACTCCTCTGTGAAATCCGTGTTTAATAAGATGAGTCAAGAGCTTCTCATACCATGCTCTTGGGGCTTGATGGAGCCCGTAGAGAGCCTTATCCAGCTTGTAAACTTTGTCCCGATGATATGGACCCTCAAATCCTTCATGTTGACTGACATACACTGTCTCCTGGATTTCACCATGAAGGAATGCACTCTTCACATCTAGTTGATAAACTTTAATATTCATATAAGATGCATAGGCTAGGAAGATACAGATTGCTTCCATTCTCGCCACAGGTGCAAACACTTCATTGTAATCAATGCCCTCAACTTGTCGAAATCCATGAACTACAACTTGAGCCTTGTTTCTTATTATGACCCCTTGGTCATCTTTCTTGCACTTCAAGACCCATTTGGTGCCAATGACCTTAGTACCTTTGGTTTACCACTAGTGTCCATACTCCTAGCTTCTTGAATTGAATAAGTTCTTCTTGCATGGAACTCACCCATACCTCATCGTTTAGGGCTTCACTAACATATTTTGGCTCAAATTGAGACACAAAACATTGATACGCACCATCGTGAAGATATCCCTTTTCCATTACAGATGCATAATCAGCTGAGTATAGTTGATTTCTAGTCTGTACTCCTAATCGAACATCATGAATGACATTGTCCAAGAGATGATAAACATTTAATCATGATCCAAGAGTGGTGGGAACAACTACCTCATTATCTAGATTATGAAAACTAGCTTCAGTATCTAAGGTAGTGGGAGTGTGAGGTTCCGAAGTGTTAGAGGCATCCACATCATATGCTTGTGTACTTGCAGTAGTAGGAACCTGTTCCTCCGAATCCACCTAATCAGTTGCCACGTCATCATCATCAGAGGAGGATTCACTTATCTCAAGTGCTCCCCCTGAAGAACTAGAAGACTCACCTTGTGAAGCTAAGGTTGTCGAGTCTAGTGATGGTGTGTTTAACACATCATACATCATTCTGGTGAATAACTTATTCTCAGTAGGGGAGAGAGGGATGTCAAAGGAGTTAAAAAATCCATCATAGTTGTAAAAGAACGAGGGTCCTTTTCCAGCTGGAGGGTGGTGTATCTCTAAATGTTGACGTTGCACCACACTTCTACTTGACCCGTTGAGTTGTTGTAAATTCTTTTATTCGGTATGTTGTATGCGAGAAAGATTCCTTCTTCAGCCTTTTCATTGAACTTCTCTGACTGAGTTTTCTTCAGCAGCACATGGTGCGCCAAACGGTTCAAGGTACTCTAGCTTCGGTTTATGTCGTTGGAGCAACTCGTAACACGTTTTACCATGACGTTTGACCACCAGGACTCAATTTAAGGTATAATGTGCGTTAGCTACTACCTCATTCCAAAATTAGATAGGCAGTTTCGAGTCTGCTAGCATCGTCCAGGCTATCTATATCAAGCTTCGATTCTTTCTCTCAGCAACTCGTTCATTTGAGGAGTGTAGACAGATGTGAACTGGTGCACAATTCCTTTTTCTTTGCAGAATGCCTCCATCCACTGGTTCTTGAACTTGGTACCGTTGTCTGAGCGAACTTGCCTTACCTTCAGCTTGTAGAGTGAGTCCAATGTAGTTACCAGCTCTTTGAATGATTAAAATGTCTCTTATTTGGATTTCAAAAACATCACCCAAGAGAATCTTGAGTAATCATCTGTAACTTCATAGTAGTACAAATCGCCTGCAATGCTCTTTGTACTAACTTGGCCAAACAGATCCATGTAAAGAAGCTCAAGAGGCAGGTTAATTGAATGAACTTTCTTTTCTTTATGAGACTTCTTTGTGTGTTTACCTTTCTTGCATGCGACACAAAAATCCGGTAATTGGAAGTTCTTAACATTTACTCCCCGCACTAGATCATTTGGATCAAGTGATTCATCTTCGTGGATTAATGTGTCCCATTCTCCTATGCCAGGAGATGGAGTCTTTCTCTGTTGCCTTTTACAAGAAGCATTGAACTTTATGATTAGTTGTGGAGGCCTTTGATAGGTCCAAGACATATAAGTCGTTATATCTTGAAGCTGACATTAAGACTTGGTCCTCCGGGATTATGTAATCCTTCTTCAATACATAGCACTTCTTATTATCAAAGACAACCTTGAATTCTTTGTCACATATCTGGGGCACAGAAGAAAGTTATTTGAAGTTGTTGAACGTAGTTTACCTTATCAAACTTAACCTTCTGATTTCCCACTCCCCTTGTGCAGTGATATATCCTTCTTTATTTCTAGCAAATGAAATGTGTCCCCCTTTAATTTGTTTGACATTAGACAAGAGAGACATGTTCCCAGTCATGTGCCTTGATGCTCCGCTATCAACAATCCAGGTATTTATAGTAGCACTATAGCAGACACCCTGCACATTCAAAGGAAATGATTAGTTTAGGTTAGGGACCCAAGCCTTAACTAGCTTGGGTGACCCAGAGGAATCACACATCATGAACTCCATTCACTGTCCATTTGAGGGTGAGGGCATATCATTCTTCTTGTTCTCATTATCAGACACTTGACTTGTCTTTTCTTTCCATAAGCCAGTTTTGTGTAAGGCCTGTTTATGATAAACAGACGGCTGGCTTACGGTTTGAACTCTAGATTCATTACTTCTTTTTGGTGGAGTAAAAGAACTCCTTTTTGAAGAAGTTTATTTAGTATCATAAAGATCTATTTTCTTTCTTGGGTCTGAATAAGGACAATTAGAAGCAATGTGTCCATACTTTCCACAATTGTATCATGATCTACTTTCTACATGTTGGTGGAACTATTTCTATGGGGAAGTGTGTGAGACAGGTGTGACTTTAGTCTGTTTGGGTTTGGATACTTCTTGTTTAGATGTTTTTGCTTCTTTAACAAAATTCATTGTTTGAACATTTTTAACATTATCACCCTATTGTTTATTTTGATTATGACATGGAGCACGTGGTTGGTTAACATGTTTGGTCTTTCTGGGTTCAGAATTAGACATGTTTGACCCTGACTTTACATTAACCTTTTCAAATGTTCTTCCAAATTGACAATCGGCACCTTACCTTTAGATTTCAAAGTGGCCTCCTTCTGTATAGTGACAGATTCCACCGATTTACTCATGGAATCTGGATCACTAACTAGAGGAGTGGACACCACATGATCCTTGATTGGATTGTAATTTATTGGTCTACATTTAGCATTCAACAATATATCATGTGGTGGTGGAACCACTTTGTAACCCAACCCCTCCCCGCTGTTAAGTTCTTTCACTAAGTGCTGGACTATGTGAGAAGAACTTGTCCAACTGTGTAGTTTTTGTTTTAATGAGTTGACTTCGACTTCCAAAACTGCTTTTTCTTTCTTAGTTTCTTCCTGGGAGTTTAAATAGAACCTTATATCATTTTCTTGGTTAAACGCAACAACCTCGGTTTCCCTTAGTTGTTTATTTAAAAGTTCTATTTTCTCTTTATAACTATGCTCATTTTGTTTTAAGATCCGATTTGCTTCTGTGCATAGTTGTAAATCATTAACTAAGCTTTCTCTAAATTTATTACATTCAATGCTTTCTCTAAATTTATTACATTCATTACATGCATGACTTTCAAAAAGTTGGTCTTTGGTACTTACCTGTGAAGATTCGGTTGAATCAACCATCATAGCAGAGTTTGACTATTCGGGTGCTGGTGATTCTGAACATATTGTTTTGACATCTTCTTCATTCAGGTGATTGACCACATTTGTAGTATCTTCATTATTTGACATCACTAGTTCCACTGCTATTTCACCTTCGCTTGCAGAGTCATCATCCAAACCCTCAACACAAGTAATGTTGCAATTTCCCGGAGATACAAAACAAAAGGTCCAATCTTGTCCTTCGTCGTCTTGTGCAGTCAAGGCCTTAGATTCCTTGCCTGATGGGGTAGCACCACTAGTGGGTTTATCTTGATGGTTGAAGGTGGAGAATGGATTACCGTTACCTGTATTCTTGGGCTTAACACATTCACGTTTGAAATGCCCCTTCTCTTCACAGTTAAAGCATGTAACTTTGTTTTTATCGAAACCAAAGGTAGTGTCTTTTGTGGCTATCAAGAACTATCCAGTCTTTCTCACAAACTTCTTTGCCCTCCGGACCTAGCCAATGCCCATATGATATCGATTCTTTCGAGTTCAGTTTCATCCACCTGCTCATAATCTTCATCTGCGAGATGACAGTTTCCAATCTTTCCCGCAACCAGGCCATCATAGGAGTGAACTACCACTGCTAGGAGATCCATATGCTCCTTGCCACCTCCACAATAATATTACCAAGATTCTCGGTCTTTAACTTCGTAGCATTTGCTTCAGGTACTATATATTGGGTGCAAGATGACCTTGATGTTTCGGATCCTGAAGGTGTGGCTTGAGAAGGAGCTGCTGAACTTGACACAAATGGCGTTTGAATTGGTGCTCCTAAACTTGTTGAGGTGATAGATGAGTTATATAAAGATGGGTTTTGATCGAATGATCCTTTCGGAGACCTGTACTTCATCCTCAATTCTTCCTCTCTCAGCTTCAGAATGAAATCATTGATATCCAACTTCGCAAGCATATCATTTTGTCTCTGGTTTGACACAAACGAGACCCATTTCTCTGGCAATCCATCTGCAAAACTTGACACCTTGTCTTCCATGGACGTGGTTACCCCAGGAGTGTGCATCTCACTCATCAAGTGGTAGAATCAGTCGATAATGTCATCCATGCTCTCCTTTCCTATCGAAGAGAAGTTATAAAACTCCTTTAGAGCCTTTGCCTTTAATGCCTTTAACATCGCATTCCCGTCATACTATTTTTCCAGAGCCTCCATAACTTCTTTGCTTGTTTGTTCTCAGAAAACTGATGAAATATGTCCTTTGGTATTGACTGAGTCATCAAAGCATACACCTTCTTTTTCGCATTGTATTTCATTTTCTGGCTATCAGTCATGCTGCCCAAAGTAAGTTTAATCCATCAGCACGAACCGACATGCTATAACCTATCTCGATTGATTCCCACAGATTGGGATCAACACCATTTAGATAAATCTCGAACCTTTGCTTCCATTGTGGGTAATCGTCTAACGTGATAAGCTTAGGCGGCTTATTGTGATTCCCAATTTCTTTTTCCAGAAGCAATAGATTCTGGAAGCGAGAGTCCCTTCCGACAGTAAATGCTGCGTACTAATCATCCATTTCGTTACACTTTGAACTTTAGACAAGACATATTCACTCATGCGAATGGAGAGGTGCGAATGAGTCAATCGTGCGATTGAACAAATGCGGATGAGCCAATCATGTGATTGGAGAAATGTGGATGAACAGTCGTGCGATTAGGCAAATGCAGATGGATAGTGCGAATGGGATTGTTCAGTCATACGAATGGATGGAAAACTGAGTTCAATCGTGCGTATGGGAGGTGTGATTGAGTTCAGTCGTACGATTGAGTCAATCATGTGACTAAAGGATGTTGGTTTTGAAAATACTTTGACATAAAAATACGATTTTTCACGAACCCTAATCGTCCGTAAGCCGAAAAACGTGAACTTTTAGATCTAGAGATGTCGAAAACACTATTTTATTCAAAAAGATGGTGTTTTTGAATGAAAAACATGATTTTTACACTGAAATCGATCGAATCACACGCAAAATCAAGAGCCAAGGCTCTGATACCAGTTGTTAGGGAACCGTGTACGGGTGGAGTACTAACTAATTTTGCGCGTATACCAGATCAAATAGTGCAGAATCCTATTTGATTGGCGATCCAATCAGTGGGAACACAGTTCAGATCAATATAACGATTAAAGAAATGTTAAGAACGATTAGAACAAGATCAACTGCGAACTTGGAACAAGTTTTCTTGAGTCTTTGGACGGCTAGGGTACGATTATGTGCGTAGGTATTCAAATTGTTATGTTTTTCCACAAATTAGGTGGTATTTATAGGTTATGGTCTTCCAATCGTACAATGGTTCAGTCATGCAACTGAATCATGCGATTGATCCATCCGCACGTCTGAAGGTTCAGTCGTGCGACTGAGTTAATCTTATGTCTCAATCGTGTGACTGATCCAGTCTCCTGGTTTAGTCGTGCGACTGGTCCATTCGCATGAAGTGTTCATGCGTATGGTCCATTAGCATGGTCCATTTGCATGAGACTGTGAGTGAAACTATAGCTTAGACTCAACTTGAAGATCATGTATAGGTTAGACTCACCTTAGTTTAGAATGTTACTTTTGCTTGTAATAGGTCTTTTGTTAGTTTCCTTTTGTATGTAATTTGATTTTTGTTATTAGCAGTCCAGCAAAACTGTGAGTGAAACTATAGTTTTGCTCATAGTTAGTTGATTAGTTCGCTCGATGAAACTACTGTTTCTACCGGGCAAAACTACAATTTCGGCAGAACAGTTTCACTGACAGCGAAACTATCTGCGAAACTAAGACTACTATATATAGTTTTTGATCATTCTCATTGTAGGTAAGCTGGTAAAATCCTAATCGTTAATCCTTGTTACAAGTTACCATTTCTAAGCAGTTATTACACAGAAATATCATTATGCTTTGATGTTATTAAATGTTATGATCCTCATTGTCTTATATTGAATTAGTTGTTGTTGTGTTCAATCTTCATTGTTCATCTTGTTTAGCTTGTGTGTTTGATATTGAACAATTCTTCATCTTATTTGCACTGTAATACGATCAAATGGACCAACAATATGGTATCAGAGCCTTAGTGCTCATGATTTGTTGAGTTTTTAGTTGTTTTAGTTCAATTTCAAGTTCCATCTATTTTCAGTTCAAAATAGTGTGTATTTGACATGGAAATTGATTAAGTTTTGCTAGTTTTTGGTTGGGTAAGCTCTGCTAATCATCAGATCTCAAATT
Organism: Flaveria trinervia; assembly: GCA_025506515.1. Classification (NCBI taxonomy): domain Eukaryota; kingdom Viridiplantae; phylum Streptophyta; class Magnoliopsida; order Asterales; family Asteraceae; genus Flaveria; species Flaveria trinervia. The sequence goes on along the minus strand of CM046445.1, from coordinate 24,650,346 downwards.
CATTGAGTTTTTGATGATTTCAGATTGATTTTGGGTTGAAAAAGGGTTCAAGGGTCGACCAACGAAACTAGTGTTCTTTTAGTGAAACTGTAAAGTTCTTTCTATGAAACTACTGGGTTATCACTATTGAAATGTTTCTTATAGTTCTGCGAAACTACTCTCTTTGAACGAAAGTTCACCGGTGCTTGTGAAGTTTTAACAAGCGAAATTGTTGCAGAAAGTAATTTTGAATGAAAGTTCAAGTTTGTTTCATGCGAACTTATTAATGAAACTAAGCTTTTTGGGAAATTCGGCTAGCGAAACTGCTGCCGAAAATGTCAGCGAAATTACACAACTCAGCGAAATTAGCTTTCTCAGCGAAATTACACAACTCAGCGAAATTAGCTTTCTCAGCGAAATTGTCTACGTATTTACTTTCCTTCTGCGAAACTACTGCATTTTTAGCGAGCGAAACTACCATCTCAGAAGTTAACCTCACTCATTCTTGCCGATCTTGAAAGTGTTACTCCTAATAGGCCACCGAGACTCATTAACGGAGATAATTCGAAGATTGGAAGAGATGTCTCAAAGTTTTCTTCTCTACACTGACCACAACCAATGAGAATCAATTATTTCTAGTCCTCACATACCAACTGTCCCTATTGGTGATGTTGTCTCTCAAAATAAGGACCCATCTACCTTCACGAAAAAGGATCTGAAGCTGATCGATCGTGACTAGAAAGCTTTTGGTGCGTTAACACTATGCTTGGCACCATACATCTACAATCGTTTTGTAGAGCATAAAATGCTAAGTCCCTTTATGATGCCCTATGTAAGTTCTATGATGTTAATGATAACCGGTAAAGGATAAGGGCATTCAAGCTGAGAAGGAATTCAATTCTTTGTTGGATATAAGAACGAGAGTCCGACAGATCTCACTAATCGCTTCTTGACAGTTTCAAGTACCTTAGAGAAATACGATGAAAAACTCTCCAACAGTGAACAAGTTAACATGCTACTAGACTCTCTCCCACCTCAGTAGAGCCTTCAGGTGAGAATGCTAAAGCAAGAAAGAGGGTTTACAGATTACAAGCTGATGGATATTATTAACAAGCATAAATCCTTTGAGTTGGACATGAAGAGACGAGAATTTAACCAGACCATGATGCCTACATCTGGTTTTACTCAAAATGCTGCTTTACTATCATCCGCTACAAGCTCTGAAATACAGAATTCAATTCAAGGAGGAGTTAATACAAGTAATTTCTCAGGAGGAAGCGTTAGTGTTGGAAGAGATCAGGCTAATTCTAAGGTGAATGTTGATACTTCAGTTCCATAAGAAACAATGGCTCTTTTGGAATGTTTGTTCAAAGCTATGAAGCACTTGTAGCTGGAGAGTTGAAAGGGAAGGGAATGACAATGGAGGACATGTATCAGGTGGATCCTGATGATCTTGAAGAAACCGACATTCAGTGGCAAATGGTAATATTGACTCTTAGAGCTTGAAGATTTATGGAGCGCACTGGATGAAAGAACTTCGGCGGTCAAACCTCAAATTCAAAACTAGGATTTGATAACTCCAAACGAGATGTTTCAACTGTAAAAAGTTGGGAGATTTCAAACATGAATGTCCATCACCAATTGTCACCGATTCCAGTAATTCAGGAGTTCCAAGATTAACAATTGAGAGGGAGAAGGAAGATATGAATCACAAAAAGGAGACTGCCTTGATTTCTAACTTTGATTGGAGTGCAGAGGTTGAAGAGACTAGGACTGAGATAAATCATGCTTTGGTGGCTGAGTTTGTTAAAGGAAAAAGGAAGGAAGAAAGTAAAGATGGATTTGATCCTTTCAAGGAATTCAAAGAGGTGGTTTAGTTGTCTATGAAAGAGAACGAAGAGAAAGATGAGAGAATGAGAGAAGGTAAATCTGAAGGACTAAAGCAGGAAGGAAGTTCATCCATTGAGCAAGGAAAGGATTATGATGATGCTACTATCACCGTTGAGGAAAGCAAGTCAAGTACTCCGGTGTGCCAATATGAAAAGGCCTTAGCAACAGAAAAGGTGGTGATGGAACTTCCAAATGAGGTAATTCAGGATATGTGATCATCTCCTTGCAAAATAAGATTATTTGGGATTTATAAAGCTAATTGGTTATTAATTGATAATGAAAAAGATTTAAAACAAATTAATGAGGAACTTAAAATCAATGAATCAAAATATTTTGTTAAATTAAATGAGGCTTTGAAAGAAAATGATCATCTAAAACGAATTGTTTTGGAAAGAAATGTTGAGATTAACACTTTGACTGAAAGAGTTGCTCTTGCTGAATTTGAAACAAGCAAACTTCAGTCAAGGTTAGAAATGGACCATATCAGTAATGAAACATGATGATTTATGTAAATCTCAACGGGGAGCTAGGATTAAAACGAGATTAGGATATGAAAATATAAAGGTTATCCCCTGCCTAGTACATATTGTTATTCTCCCATGCTTGTTCCTCATCCTTCTAATGATTTAATCAAAACAGATACTTACAGTATGTCTGCAGGTTTAGAGGGTGTTAATCCTAAGCATGTTCGTGAGGACTACGACTATGGACCTACTAGTGGGCTTGGATGCACTAGTATTAGTACACCTGATTTTCAACAGTCTATTTTAGATCATAAGTCTAGTTTAAATTCTGTCTTTGTTTCTAGTTCACCTATAACTGACACTGTCGCATCATGTTCTCATGATGTTTCTATTTCATCTTTAAATTCTATACACTATGGTGATGCTTTTTGTTCGGATGATGATAATGGTGCAACTGATCTCGTTACAAAGACTAACGAGAGACCTAACTAATTGTTTTGATAAATTCTTTTCTCATCCAATTCCATCTTTTACTCCGTTAAATATTTCTTTATCAAATGAAAGAACTATAACTTCGTATGAAGCTAGCATAAGTGGCACTAGTTCTACTTGTACTTCAGATGATCATTCATCAGCTTTTGTAAATAATAATTCTTGTTCACATAAACTTCAACCTCGTGGCATGTATGAGACATTTAGTGACACTGATTCTAGTGTGTCTGAATGTGATGAGGAAATTCACATTGATCATATTCCTATCTCATCACATCACAGACCTAGACACAAACCACATTGTTTCAGGTGTGGTCAAGAGGATCATCTTGTCAAGGATTGTCCTACACTTCTTCATGGTCATGTAAATAGGAACTATTTTGGAAATAAATTAACAAAATTAGTTAATAATTTCTTTTGCAAGAAATCTACTTCTTCTAAAGCTAAAATTGTTCAAACTTGCGTTCCTATTGCCCCTAGTTAATCTATACTTTATTTAATCATAGGATTCATCCACTAAGATTGTAAACACGTATGGCATGTAGATAGTGGATGCTCTAGAAATATGACGGGCTTGAAAGATTTGCTGACCAATTACCGGATTATAAATAGAGGATATGTTGCTTTTGCTGGTGACAAAAACGGTGGAAAGATGATTGGTCAAGGAGAAGTTTCCAATGGTTCTTTAACTTTGGACAAAGTCAACTATGTCCCTAAGCTTGCGTTCAATCTCTTGAGTGTCTCTTAAATCTGCAATAAAGACATTCCAATCTTGTTTAAATCCGATGAATGTCTATTTTTAAAATCAGAGATTAATATTCCAGAAGATTTGATTCTTATGCATGCTCCGAGAAAGCATGATACATATCTTCTTGATATGAACTCAAGGGAATAAAAGTCTACCACAACCTGTCTCTTTGAGAAGCTTCAACCTTGAGTCTCTGTTATGGCATCGCCGATTGGGCCACGTTAATTTTAAAATAATAAACAAATTAGTCAAAAACAATCTTGTTAGAGGACTTCCTTTCAAAGATTTCTCTATGAACGACAAATGTATGGCTTGTGCCAAGGGAAAACAACATAAGAACCACATAAGCCCAAACTTGAAAATAACATAACTTGTCCTCTCGAGTTGTTACATACTGATTTGTTTGGCCCAATCAGCGTTAAATCAATTGCAAAGAAATCCTTGTGTCTTGTTGTTACAGATGATTTCTCAAGATATTCATGGGTGAGATTTCTTGCTCATAAGGGAGAGAGTTGCTGAGGAATTGTAGAAGTTAATACTTTCAATCAAGACGATAAGCAAGAGAAAGGTTCTGGCCATAAGAAGTGACAATGGTACTGAATTCAAAAATCAGATTCTTGATTCATTCTGTGCTCAAAAGGGAATTGTGAGGCAATTTAGTGTTGCAAGGATGCCTCGACAGAGTGGTGTAGCTGAATGAAAGAATCGCACTCGTATTGAAGCAGCCCGTACAATGGTAATAGAATCATCGTTACCTATTATCTTTTGGGTTGAAGCGGTAAACTGTGCTTCATACGTACTAAACCGGGTGTTAATAGTCAAGGACAAAATGAAGACTCCTTATGAACTTTTCCATAAACGGAAACCTTTAATTGACTTCTTTCGACAATTTGGCTGTTCATGCACTCTCTTGAATACTCAATCCCAAAAGATGAAGTTCGATACTATGTCTGACGAGTGTTTCCTAGTCGGTTATTCTTCTCTCAAAAAGTTTATCGGGTACATAACAAGAGAACACGTATCATTCAAGAGTCCTTCTATGTTGATTGGCAGGAGTCTAACTCTTTTGATGTTCGATCTGAACCAGCATGGTTCTTTGACTCCGATACTGTGTTTAACTCTTTTAATCGTCCAGATTTTGAAGATGATGCGTCCATCTCAAATGTTCAAACAAATATTATTTCCTCAACCCCATCTCCTGTCCATTCCACCTCTTTAGCAAATGATGCCACGTGAGTTGATGTTGGATCATTTTCTCCATCTTTTGATCTTTCACCGACACTGTTTCTACATCTCTTCCTTCATCACCAACATCTCTTCCTTCATCACCTACACCTGATCCATCTCTCTCACCCTCTTCTACTCACTCATAATCTGTCAGTGAAACTTCTCCTAACATCTTGCCTTTATCCACATATTTCAAAATTCTGAAAGATCACCCTTATTATAACATTATTGGATCTATCACTGACGGTGTACGGACGCGGAGTCAATCTGATTTGATTAATATTTGTCTCTTCTCTTGCTTTATCTCTCAAATTGTCCTAATAAACGTGCATGTAGCTCTCCAGGATCCCTGCTGGGTGGAATCAATGCAATTGGAGCTTGAAAAGTTCAGAAAACTCAAAGTATGGACTTTTTGTTGACTTACCTCCAAACAAATGCCCAATTGGTACGAAATGGTTTTTAAGAACAAACCAAATGATCGTGGTGTTATGGCGCGTAACAAATTCAGATTGGTTGTACAAGGATTTGCGCAAGAAGAAGGGATTGATTATACTGAAGTCTTTGCTCCCGTCACTCGTCTTGAAGCAATAAGGAATTTTCTCGTTCATGCTGCTCATAAATAGTTCAAGGTCTATGAGATGGATGTCAATTGTGTTTCCTTTATGGTAACATTGATGAGGAGATATATGTGTGTCAACCACCAGGTTTTAAGGATCCTATTTTCCCGATAAAGTTTTTAAGCTTGACAAGTCTCTTTATGGTCTTCATTAGGCGCCTAGGATCTGGTATGAGACCCTAACACAATACCTCTTAAGCAATAGATTCTCTCATGGCACCATCAATATGACTCTATTCAAGAGAGAAGTGAATGGTGAAATGTTGATTGTCCAAGTTTATGCTGACAATATTATTTTTGGCTCCACCAATTCACAATTATGTCTGGAGTTTGAAGAGGTGATGCATAATCGGTTTGAAATGAGTATGATGGGAGAAATGTGCTTTTTCCTTGGACTACAAGTGGAACAAAAGCAAGAAAGCATTCTCATTCATCAGTAGAAGTATATTAAAGAAAATTTGAAGAAATTCAAGATGGACGTTGCGTCTCCTGAAATGACTCCTTTTACTGCTCAAACGTGCCTCACTCCTGATAAGAACAGGAAACCTATTGATCCTCATCTCTACACATCTATGATCGGTTCTCTTATGTATCTTACAAAAAGTTGTCCTGACATCACTTTTGCCGTAGGATATTGTGCTCGATACCGGTCGGTCCCAAAAGAGTCTCTAGGCTGTCAAGAGAATTTTTTGTTATCTTAAAGGCTCCTCTCGTTTAGGTCTTTAGTATCCCTATAGTGGGAATTTTGATTTACATGCTTATTCTGATAGTGATTCTAATGGTTGCAGGTTAAACAGAAAATCAGTGACCGGAGGATGTCAATACCTAGGCAACTATCTGGTGTCATGGTAGGGCAAGAAACATACCATGATTTCCCTTTCTACAAGGGAAGCAGAATACATTGCTACCTCTAGTTGTTGTTCACAAGTTCTTTGGATACAACACCAGATATTGACTATGAAATTTGTTAGACCCTAAAAGGATTATGCATGCCAATTCAATGGGTGAGTTGATGGTTGCTTTGCTGGATTCCCACAAGTCCAAGAAGAAATGCGGATGAAGATCCTGCACAAGAAAAACCAAGTATGGTCTTCCGCATTTGTCAATGCAGAAGACATAAAACAAATACAGACAAGTATTTGTCCTTTCGCATTAACAAAGAAGGAAGACTAATTAGTAATACGGACAAGACTTTACTCATCCGCATTTGCCAATGCGGATGACCAGACAAATGTGTAGAAGTATTTGATCATCCGCATTAACCAATGCGGATGATCAAGTGAAGAAATGCTGATCAAGTCAACTCATCCGCATTTGCAAATGCGGATGAACAAGCAAAGATGCGTACCAATACTTAGACTAGATTCTGATGTAATAGGTCAGGGGTAGATTAGTCATTTTGTAAAAGGCATCTTGTCTGCCTATAAATAGAATAGATAACCTCATACATGATGTGATAGAATTTTAGACAATCAGAATATTTGTATTCTCTAGGTGCATTATTACTTTTCTTGCTAAACCCTAGCAGTCTTTGTAATCAATCACCCTTATTAATATATACAAAAACATTTATGAGTATTTCTTCTGCATTGAATGTTTCTTGATTGTTTGATTCTTCCATTCAATCATTAACTCAGTCATTATATTCGATCCTTAGTGAGAAATCTCAATCTCACTAACCCAGTCAATTGGTATTAGAACTTTGGCTCTCGGTTCTTTTTCAGATCTTCCCAAGACCTGAATAGAACTCGATTGATCTGGCGATTGAGTTGCTAATAGAGTTTTCCATCGTCTCTAATTAGTAAACAACAGAAAATACTCCTACCAACACTTCTTACCAAGACATACACATAAACCAGTTACTATTCAAGCGATTTCTGTCAAGAACTTAGCTGGAACCAACCACAAGAAACTCACAAAAGTAACAGATCTGATTCTGAAATCAATTTGGCCAAGTTGGACTAACTGAACCTAAAATTCATCTAATCGGTGATTAAAACAAGTCAAAAAGTACCTGTTAAAATGGATTCTAACAGTTTATCAGAACTTGGGCATACACCTAAACCTCCTATGCTTAAACACAAATCTATGTTTAAACAATGGAAAATCAGGTTTAGAAATTAGATTACAGGTGTAGATCCTGATTTCCGGATCTCAATATGCAAGTGGCCACGCATCCCTCTCACTCTGCTCCAGATCAAGCTGCAATTTACAAAATTGCAAGGATACCCATTGAAGATCTAACTCTTGATGATGAAGATTATAAGAAAATCAAGATTGATCTGAAAGGTTACTCTATCCTAACTCAAGCAGTCAAGATGAACGTGTTGAAAAGATTGGAGAAGTATGGTACTGCAAAAGCTGTGTGGGATGCATTGAAAATTATGTGTGAGGGAAGCAGTGAAGTAGCAGAAATTACAAAGGATAAGCTTGTTAATCAGTATGAAACATTTCATCACACCAAGGGGGAGTCCATATCCAAACAACTACACAGATTTGTGCAGTTGGTAAATGACTTAGAAATCATGGGAGGCACTTACAAGATCAAGGAATTAAACAAGAAAATGCTACACAGCCTCCCTGAAAGCTGGAAACATAATGTACAATGCTGAAAATACTTTGGATATCATGATATCCAAAATAGAAGCATTGGAACTTGATGAAAGAAGCAGAAATCTTGGTGGACCAAGAGTGATTGAGGCTTACAAATTTCCATGAGAAACTCATTCTGTGGAAAATGCCTTCATCACTGATGAGGATGATTTCATCTCATCAAGAGATCAATTGAGCAACACAGGGTTCATTGCAACTCCACCAACCAATCATCCATCAATATCATCCCAAACATCCAGAGTCAGTGCTGGTCATACAACCACTCCTGAAGACACTAGATTAGAAGAACAAAAGGCAACTTACAATGCCTTTGTTGCAAGCTTTGAAGCATACTTAGGAGGAAGACTCACTTCTGCTCATTTGATTTAAGAAGATCTAGAGGAAATGGATCCAAATGATATGGAAGAAATGGATCTGCAATGGAAAATGGCCATGATTGCTATGAGAGCAAAGAAATTCTTTAGAAAAGGCAGAAAGCTCAGCCTTAATGAGAATACAAAACATGGATATGATAAATCCAAAGTGAAATGCTTCAACTATGGCATGGCTAGCCACTTCTCCAGAGAATGCAATGCCCCCAAGAGAAACAACATTCAAAGGAATTCTCAAGGCCAGTCATCCTCATAGTCTAACTTAAGCTTTCACTCCAACAATCAACAATAATAGTATCATCATCCACAACAACACCAATCATATCAAAATCCCCCTCAACTGACAAACCAAGCTCAAGGAAGCAGTCAGTCATCTTCCAATGCCCTCGTGATAAAGTAAGATGAGGTATGTGACTGGAGCATGTATGTAGAGGATGTCAAGCATGAATACCAAAATTATGCACTTATGGCTCACATCAATGCTGGTCCATCTCCAATGCCAACTGAGGTAAAATCTAACCTTTGTAGTGAAAAATGTATTACTGAATTGCAAGCTTATAAAGAGCATAACCATAAACTGCTAGATGAATTTAAAGAAGAAAAGGTGAAGTCAGAGATGATGAAAAGGGAGATAAAAGGCTTTGAAATCAAAATTAAATCTCTCATTTATGACATTGAGAAACTGCATGGTGAAAAGTACACTCTTGCAGCTGAGAATGAGCTACTTATTGAAAAGTTAGCTCAATCTAAGGCTGAACATACACTTACTGAAGTGAAACATGAAAAGTTTCAAATGTCTTCAGTCAAGCTGCAAGAGATGCTTGATTTTCAAAAGGATCCAAAGGACATGTCGGGGATTAGGTATAATTTATGTCCTCCACCATACAACGACACCTACAGTATCATGCCTGAATCTATCTCACTCAATAAGGAAATTGAAACTAAAACTATGGAACCAAAATCTATAGTAAAACAAGAGCTCAAAACAAACCTGATGTTTATATTGAAACAAATGAGGATAAAATCAAGTTAGGTCACCCAATCAAAATCAAAGAGTGTTCACACAAGGCAGTGAGTGTCATGAAACCCACAAGCCCCGTAAAAGCAATTGTTCCTTTTATAAAATTTATACCTTTTGTTTTAAAAGGTAAAAAGAAGTTTGTGAAGTCAATGAAACCCACTGCTGAGAGCAATTCTGATAATGATATTATATCTCCAAACAATTCAAGCAAATCAGAAAAGGTTTCACTGCAAAAGAAACAAAAAGGATCACTGAGTTCAACATATAAAACTCTATCAGACCCTTAGTCTTCAAAACTAAGACAGGGAGTTGGGTTTGATATTTGCATCAAGGAACACGTTGACCAGTTGAGAAAAAGGTGAGAAATGGGTTAAAGAAACAAAAACAGCCCAGAAAATCAAACAAATGTAGTGTTGTGAAGCAAACTACAGAAAGGGCTGATTTTGATTCATCCCCTAAGCAACAGAAAGTGGCTCAACAGCAAATAAGAAAATCAGCTGAGGCACACAAGTCAAAATCTGATTCAAGCAACAAACAAATGTATTATGACATTTGTGATATGTTTAATCGCAAGACAGAAAAGTGCTTTTATAATCAATACTGCTCTATCTGTGACATGAACAACTACTCAACCAAAAATTGTTATTTTAATAAATATTGTTCAGTCTGTGATATGAACAATCACAATACATCTGATTGTTACTTCAATCAGAAGGGATTGAGAATTCCCCAAAACAAACCCATCTCAACAACATCATCAGGCAAAACTCAAGTCAGGAGTCATTTGCATAACAATCAATCTAGAACATCTAAATCACTCAATGACATGAGTAAAACAAAAGAAATATGGAGAAGTCAAAGAAGCAACCATTTCATCAATCCAAATTCTGATTTTTCAAAACCCAAAATGATCTTTGAAAATCAAAAACGATCTAAATGTCTTCAAAAGAATAGAGATCAAAGGTTTCACTACTCATCTGACTCTTCTATTAATGTTGATGAGAAGACTCCAGCAAGATATCATAAGCAATCTCCCAGGTCACCTTTGAATAGATCACAATTTAGAGGAAAGTATCAAGAAGTCACCATAATAGATAGGAACGGGAAACCCAAGACCACCATGGCTTAGGTTCCACATTCTAATTAGTTCTTTTATGCTTGCAGGGTCATCCATATAGGTCCAACAGCTTATGGTACGTGGACAGTGGATGCTCCCGACACATGAATGGAGATCGTTCCCTCCTTTATGACTTCAAGCACATACAAGGAACTACGATGGTGTTTGGTGGATTCACAAGGTGGTAGAATTACAGGTGAAGGATCTGTGACAAATGGGATGCTGAGCTTTGACGGAGTGAACTTCTGTGAACAACTGAACTTCAATCTGCTAAGCGTGTCTCAGATCTGTGACAAGAAATATTCAACTCACTTTACAAACACTCATTGTTACATTCTAAAACTTGGATTTCAGATCTCTAAAGAATGGGTTGTCCTAAACACCCCAAGGAAGAATAATACTTATGTTTTAAACCTGTGTTCGGCATCACCTAAAGAAGAAACATGTCTTTTGTCAAAAGCATCATTTGATGAGTCATAGCTTTGGCACAGACGTTTAGGGTACACCAAATTTAAAAGCATGAACAGATTGGTCAAAGGAAACCATGTCATGGGTCTTCCACAAAACGAATTTCACTTTGCTGATCACTGTTTAGCGTGCCTCAAAGGAAAACTACATAAATCTTCTCATAAATCCAAGCTGGTGAACACAAACAATACTCCATTGAAGCTAATTCATATGCATCTGATTGGACCAGCTCATGTGATGAGTATTGGAAAGAAATAGTACTGTTTGGTGATCATTGATGACTTTTCACGATTCACATGGGTGTTCTTCTTGCTTCATAAAAATGACGCATCCCAAATAATTCAAAACTTTATCACACAAATTGAAAATCAACTTGATCTTAAGGTCAAAAAAATTAGAAGTATTAATGGAACTGAATTCAAAATGAAGAAATGAGTTCTTTTTATACAACCAAAGGCATTGCTCATCAATTCAGTGCAGCTAGAACTCCTCAACAAAATGGGGTAGCGGAAAGGAGAAATAGAACACTGATTGAAGTAGCAAGAATAATGCTAGCCGATGCTAAGCTGCCAATCACCTTTTGGGCAGAGGCAGTTAACACATCGTGCTTTGTACAAAACCGAACTCTAATTGTAAAAGAAAGCAAGATGACTCCATATGAACTGCTTTTTTGTAGAAAACCATTCATTGGATTTCTTAAATCATTTAGTAGTCTTGTCTTAATATTAAACACCCGAGACTATCTCGGAAAGTTTTTATCTAAGTCTGATGAAGGATGCTTTGTAGGTTATTCTTCTGTTTCAAAGGCTTACAGAGTTTAACCCTAGATTAAACATTATTGATGAATCAACAAATGTTCAATTCAAGGAACATTCGTTTCCCAAATCTACAAATGGTCCCAACCGGTTGTTTGATATTAACTCTTTTACACAATCGTTTGATTAATTTCACTTGTTTGATGCAGGAAATCTCCATTCAGGTGACACTTCTTCAGCTGTAGAAAGAAGAATTGGCTTTCCATTGATTCCTCCTACATCTGCTGAATACTTAAATGAAGATGTTCCTCTCCAAGCTGATCCCATCAGAAAATCGTCACAAAATCAGAGTGTTTCAACTGAAGGAGGTCCAAGCTTGTTACCATCACACTCAGATAATTTTTTAACTGAGATCAGAAATCAGAAACAAGCCACTCCTCCATCCGAAACACAAACAATATCAAATGATGAAAGCAATCACAGTGCTGCTGAAGCTGAAGCAGGAACTGAAACGGAGTTTGACAACCTTCATAATTCAACAACAGTACAAGATGAAGGTGCCTCTGACCATAATGAACTAAATGTCTCCAATCTTGATGTAACTATTGCTGGTGACTCCATTCCAGCCACCAGAATACATAAGAATCATCAAGTTGAAACCATTATTGGTGATCTTAATAAGAGGGTGACAAGAATCAAGTCTGGTATTGCAAACATCTATTTATTATCATGCTTTCTCTGTCAAACAGTACCCAAAAATATCAAAGAGGTTCTTCAAGACAATAGCTGGATTGAAGCGATGCAGGAAAAAATTCTCCAATTGAAGAAGAAAGAAGTATGGCAATTGGTAGATATTCCCGAAGGACAATATCCTATCGGTTACTAGATGGTTGTACAGAAACAAGACTGATGATAGAGGGATCATCATCAAAAACAAAGCAAGATTAGTGGCACAGGGATACACTCAAAAAGAAGGAATTGACTATGACGAAGTGTTTGCACTTGTTGCCAGATTAGAAGCAATCATAATCTTTCTAGCATATTCTGCATCCATGAAATTCACTGTTTATCAAATGGATGTGAAGTGTGCCTTCTTGTATGGAAAGATTGCTGAAGATGTCTATGTGACTCAACCATCGGGCTTTGAAGATCCAGATTTCCCTCACAGAGTCTATAAGCTTGAAAAAGCTTTCTATGGTCTTCACCAAGCTCCAAGAAAGTGGTATGAGACTCTGTCATCTTTTCTTCTTGAACATAGATACGAAAGAGGAAAGATTGATCAAACTCTCTTCAAAAGAAGAAGAAGAAAAGATATGATGTTAGTACATATCTATGTGGATGACATCATTTTTGGCTCAACAAACAAGTAGCTCTGCAAAGAATTTGAAGACCTTATGCATTCAAAATTCCAAATAAGTGCAATGGGGGAACTCACTTTTTTTCTACGGGTGCAAGTCCTACAGACAGTAGATGGAATCTTCATCAATCAATTAAAATATGTAGAAACTATGTTGAAGAAATTCCACTTTGCTAATTGTTAGTCTATGAGAACTCCTGTGGATACTAAAGTGAAGATTGGACCTAATCCTGAAGGCAAATTAATGGACTAGACTCACTATCGATCTATGATTGGTTCACTTATGTATCTAACAGCCAATAGGCCTGACATTATGTTTGGTGTTTGTGTGCGTGCCAGATATCAAGCTGATCCAAAAGAATCACATGTGAATGCAGTTAAGAGGATATTTAGATATCTGAAAGGCAAAGCAACTCTTGTATTATGGTATCCAAAGGAAGGAGACTTCAACCTCTATGCCTTCACAGACAGTGATTATAGAGGATGCAACTTTAATAGGAAATCCACCTATGGCGGTTGTTATTTCTTGGTCCCAGACTGGTCTCCTGGCAATGCAAGAAGCAGACAAACATGTCTATATCAACAACAAAAGCTAAGTATATTACAGCATCAGCCTGTTGCTCTCAAGTACTCTGGATTCAAAACCAGATGCTTGATTATGGTTATAACTTCTTGCACATACCAATTTACATTGACAACACATCAACTATTTTCATAACCAATAATCCAGTTCAGCACCCAAAAACAAAACACATTGAAATTAGATATCATTTTTTGAGAGACTGTGCTGAAAAGGGGTTAATCAATTGAACCCACTGAAAATCAAATAGCTGATTTGTTTACTAAGGCATTTGAACCTACTAGGTTTGAATTCCTGGTTTAGTCAATTGGAATAATTAACCTTGAGTAAAAAGTAATTCGAAACATCAAAAGCAAGTAAAAAATACTAGAGAAACACAAGAAAAAAATCAATTTGATGAAGAATAGAATATATGGGAAATGATATAATTACAGTCGTTATATCGTTCACTGTGCTTAATTTCAAAATTGCAAAGACTGTCATGACTTACCACATATGTTTGTATGCTCAACTTGGAAGAGAAGATACATACAGTGATAAATTAAAAGTCGTATTCAATAGTGAAACACTCATCACAAAGTACAAGTATGTATTGGCTTATCTGAGTGTATATGTGTGTAGTAACCTAAACACACCAGGTAATGATACTTTATGAATCTCTTTCACCTACATCAAGTTTCATCTCTGTTTTGCTAAGTAAAGACTTAATAAAACAAGCACATAGTGTAGATGTAATGATCCAAAATATTCCCAATGAGGAACATATCCAAATTGGATGAATATACAATAGCAATACATTCCAAGTGAATGAACAAGATAATCCTATCATGGATCACCATCCAAAGTGAAGTGAAAAGAATCTCAATGTGGGTCATCATGAAAAGAATCAAAGTAAAAGAATCCCAATGAGGATCAATTAAAATGAGTTCTCATAATTTAAGTAACCTCGTAAGGAAAGTTGTGAAAAAGTTCTACCATACACTATATAAAGATGGTTGATCATTCCATGCTTGTGTGTGTGAGGTACATATTGAATAATTAAATAAACCAAAAACATGATAAATATCATTTGAATCAAAATATTAACCGGGCATGAGTTTAAGAGGTCAAACATACCTTCAATCATCAAGTTCATTAACATGTCCATTTTATCATAAACAATGTACATGTGCAATGTAAGATTGATATGATCCCAACAAAAGATATACTTCTCTTCATTATCAATAATCAATGTATACAATTGTCAAAAAGTTTTTAAATCTTTAAAGTTTTTATCCAGATGTGGATATGAACTTTAGGGTGAGTAATTTAAAATTTTTGATTAAATCTTTATAGATTATTACTATCTAAATTACTTTCATAAAAACATTAAAAAAATGCATGTGTTGCTGTAGAAGTTATACCATAGTATCTCAGCCTATGTAGATTCTTGGATCCATGAAAAGTTCAAGATTAGTCAAACAATGGGAAACTTGTATCACTTCTGACATACAAGTCAATCCAAGCAAGAATTGACAACATCAACAGTCAACAACTTCATAGGAAAATTCAATCAATGACATCTCTTCATAACATGAAAAATCAAAACTGACACATTAACTTATGATTAAGTTCAAAAGTTAATGCAGGTAAGTCCATTGGTTAATGCGGGTGAAGGTAACCCATGCTTATAACCAATGCGGGTAGCTTTTTATTTCCAAGTGAAACTAATGTGGACAATGATTGTACTTTACCACATTAGTGTGTTACAAGTATACACGAAATTTTTGAAGTGATAAAACCTATGCGGAACAAAAATTGTTCTATGGTATTTGTCAATGCGGATAAAATAATTTTCAAGTGTTTAACCGCATTTGTCAATGCGGATAAACTTTTAAGTGTCCAACCGCATTTGTCAATACGGATGAAATTTACACTTCGGTATTTGTTTTACTCATCCGCATGTGTGGATATGTATCCTCAATGTTCATGTATTTTTAAGCAGAAATAATTAAGTGATTAATCTCCTGTCAATGAATGATGATCAAGTAAATGTGGATTTTATTCTTCTGCATTTGCTACAGTAAGAAATTGCTGACTAAGTCAAATCTTCCGCATTTGCTACAGTAAGCAAATGTTGACTAAGTCAGATCTTCCGCATTTGCTACCGTAAGCAAATGGTGACAAAGTCAGATGTTCCGCATTTGCTACAATGAGAAAATGCTGACAAATTTTGTTCAACTGCATTTGCTACAGTGAGTAATGCTAAACAAGTTTTGTCAACCGCATTTATTATAGTGAACAAATGCTGATGAACTTAGTTCTTCCGCATTTGTAGCAGTGCACAAATGCGGATAGAAGAAAACAGAAGTAGCAAAACTTTCGCATTTGCTACAGTATATAAATACGGATGCCTAAATTCACAAGTTAACTCTTCCGCATTTGCATGAGCAAACAAATGCGGATTGCAAAGTTTTGAAATTTTCACTTCCGCATTTACAACAGCAAACAAATGCGGACGACCCAAAGACTTAAAAATTACTCTTCCGCACTTGCTACAGTGAGTTAAAAATGTGACTGCATTTGTTCTGAAACTTGTAACATTTGTAAAAGCCATTACTTCACTATTTAAAGGAATTTCAAAGGGTCATTTAATACTTTTCAAATCTGAGAGACTACATAGCGAGACAAGCACAAAAACACAATAAACCTTCTTGATCATCATCATCATCAACAACCAAAGATTTCAGTGTGTTCAAATCAACCTATTATTCTAATCGATTCCAAACAACAGTAGCATTGATAGAAAGGTAAAATTTACATAAATTTTTCATGACCTAACTTTCGGACTGTTGAACCAAAAGTGAATGAAGAACCAAATGATAATGAAGAACACATAAAATCCAATTTATTCAAAGATATGTTATACATTTTCGACAACAATGAACATGCAAACTAAGAGGAATTTTAACCAGCATGAAAAAACCTTCATAGTTGTGTTCATCACAAGAACAGAGTCTGATGAAAAATGAAAATGTGTGACAAATTAATGAAGTAACATCTAATAAATAGTTTATTAAAACTTTACAAACAGAGAAAATATGATTGTATAACAACAAATTCACCATTTGATGTGACAATAATGAAACAGTGACTTCAAACGTTCATCTTTGACCACTAAAAGTCAAACTGATCAATTGTTCACATGCTTACTCATCAAAACTAACACATATGTCTTTTATGCAGATTAAATGGCTAATGTTTCATGGCGCAAGCTCCATAATGTTAGCGGTTTTTTAGACCCTGATGTACCAGAAGCTGAGGGACTTAGAGACATTATTAGATTCATCTCTACAACAAGGGTAGCTCATGCTATCACTGTTAGACCTATCATCTATGAGAACCTCATAAGGTCTTTCTGGAAGTCAGATGAAATGATTAAAGCAGATGGTGTTAGAACTTTATCTGGAAGAATTGATAATGAGCATACTCTAATTATTACTGAAGATTCTGTGAGAAGATGTCTACAATATGGTGATGATGCTGATGCACCAATAGAGTTGGATGAGGATGACATCACTACCTTCTTTCCAGAAATTGGGTATGAAGGAGGATTTGAAGCTAAGCAGACTGTAAAGGGATTAGTTGATTTACCTTGGAGATTTCTAATCCGCATCTTTTAGCACTGCTTATCCAAAAGAAAACAGGGTGGAATTATTTCCAATCATTACTTCATCAGCAATTTGTGCTCTGTGCACAAACAGACCATTCAACATGTCTGCTTATGTATTTAATGGTCTGGTTTCAAACATACAAGAGGGAAGAAGATACAAGTTCTTGATGTATCCAAGATTCATTCAGTTCCTGATAAATGAAGCATTCCCAAATCTAGCTATTAAGGGACCAATTCTAGATATTCCTCATTATGATGCAAAATCATACAAGTACATTAAGAAGAGGGATCCCAGAAACTATTACAGTGGAGCTCACTCACCTCTTCTTCCTTCGATGCTTCAACATATCAATCCAGAAGAACAAGGAGAAGAACAAGATGCTCATGATCACACTGAAGAACAAGCTGCTGATAAGTAAGCTAATGGTGTTGATAGACAAAGGTCAGTATCACCCTAGGATGGTGTAGGGGTGATTCTCATACTAACCTGGAATTCATGACTATGCATCTCAATTTGTACCACTACCACAAGCATCACCACAACCATCACCATAGCCATCACCTCAAACATCACCACAACAATCACCACAACCATCACCACAACCATCACCACAAACATCACCACAACAATCACCATAACCATCTCCACCTCGTCACTCACCAATATCACAACCTCATCACTCACCAATATCACCACCTCATCACTCACCAATATCACCACCTCATCACTCACCAAAATCACCACCTCAACCATTGCCTAGCCATGATAATCCAACTGAGTTTGGAGACTCAACCAGCTTATCTAAAGCATCCAAATCATCTTCGGATGAGGAGGATCAACATGTTCAAATGCCTGTAAAAAGAGTCACTTCTAAGACTGCTCCCTCAAAGTGTTTTGTTGAATCGAATGTAAATAGACCTGATGAAAACGATGAGTTAATCTCTGAGCTATTGCAAAAAGTTGAAAGGATGGAAAGAATACTGAATAGGAGAGCTAGAATCATTGATGATAGGATTCTAGAACTTGGTGAAAAGGAGCATGAATTAAAAGAGCTAAAAGAAAGATATGAAGCTGAAAAGAAAGAGAAAGAGAAAGAGATTGAAAACTTCAAAGCTGCTCTTAATCATTCTAGGGAAGAAGTAAGTGGCCATGTTGATACTCTTGCCATTCAAACTATAGCTATGGAAGAGCAAGAGGATATTATTGAAGAACAAGCAGAGATCATCTCCAATCTCCAAAGTGAAATTGAAAGCCAAAATAAAAGAATCTCTGAGCTTGAGATGTTAATTGAAATACAAAGAAGTGCTGAGGCTGAAGAAAGTAAAAGGGATGAAGAAAGAGCAATGACTGATGAGAAAAAATTCTCTACTAAGAATGTTGAAAAAGAAGAAGATGCAAGCAAAACAAAGAATGAAGAATCAAGTGTAGAAATTGTGGTTTATTCTGGACAATCAGATGCTACTCAAACTGAGAAAGCTGAATTTGAAGAACTAATCAGTGCTCTAGGTAGCTTTACTTCTGAAGAATTCATAATAGATGAGTAATTTTGGGATTTTGTTGCTGACCAGAGGCCCAACACTGAACCTATTATGGTCATTCCTCAATCTCCAGTTCCTTTGGAGAAAGAGTTGAGCATGCAAATAGTACCTCCTGTGTCATTATCAGAGGAACAAAAGGAAATGATCAGAGAGTTTTGTGAAAAAGAAAAGGAAAAGGAAGAAAAAGGAGCTGATAATCAGGAACAAGTATAAAATGAGGCTGAAAAAGTGCATGAGGAGATAAAAAAGGTTGAATCCTCTTCTGGTCCTCCACTTCAAACTTATACTAGAAAGAGGAAATACTTGTCTAAAAAGGCAAAAGGGAAGATACCAATAGTTGAAGAACAACATGTGAAGAAGAGTAAAAAGGATGATCCAAGATGTTTGACTGCCATAGCTGAATTCCTAGATGAACATAAGAAGGATGAGGCTCAATTAAAGAAACAAGCTGCATTTATTGATCTGGAAGAAGGGGAAATAGAAGGAGGATATGATACTGAGAATGCTGTAGATGTGCACAGTCCTGTGCTTAAAGAAAAATTTGTTGACGAAGTGGTGTTAAAGGCTCAAAGTGATGACCTTATGATAAAGGCAACGTTTTTGATCAATCACGGGTATGATGCAGAAGAAGTTTTCAGTATGATCTATGAAGGCATGAAAGCAGAAGAAGAAAAGGTCAATAAACTGTTGGACCCCACAGTTGAAACAGAGTATGAGAAGTCAATTGCACCCAAAGCTCAAAAGGCAAAGTTGTCAGTCATGAAAAAGCAATCTCAAACTCATGAACCTCTACATCCTGATCCCTATGCAATGACTCATAGGGAAATGAAGGACTATGTCACACCCTCAAAATCCACGTGCGCAGTTTTACCGCGAGGCGTGTGAACAAACCAGGATCACAGTCAATAGTTACTCAGAACGACTCTATATGCCATAACTTAAATAAAATCAACCAAAGTACAAACTTTAACTGTGCGGAAGCGTTTTGAAAAACAACCCAAAGAAATAAAAGTGTAAACTATGGCAAAAACATGTGCCAACCCAAAAGAGTAAACATTATTCATTAAAATACTAAAAAATCCTTGAAGACAGAGTCTTAGAATGCAAGTGAACCATGTAGTGCTCCTATGGCAAGCAAGCTAATGACCTGAGAATAGCATACTAAAATATCAACACAATGGTTGGTGAGTTCAAGAGTGATAATAAAACATAAATAGTTTAACAACATAGATATAAAAGTAGTGCATTGTAACAGATAGCTAATCCATTAAAAAGAAATATTATTTCATAGTGATTTCGCAATTGAAGCTGACTGTGTTACGTTGTTGCCTCCTGTCACGACTTAACAGGTCGTGACAATGTTCAATAGGACAAATTGCACCTGGTTGACCTCGAGTCATACAGGTGGGGCTCGTCAGACCCAGTAGTACTACCCAAATTTCCCCGCTATTCAATATTAACAATTCGAAAGTGTGAGGACTTTTCCATGATATCAACACTATATAATATTATACACAACTTGAATATATAAAGCGTTTGTGAATTACCAGTATGCTATCTCCCCCAAAAGAGATTAAATAAAGAGTGGGGCATGAACTCACCTGATACGCGTAATAGACACTTAGAGTTCTACTTGACAAACAGAATGGACAGAAAACCTTCAGTGGTTACCTAGATCATATAAGTACGTGAGTACGTGTAAATAGAGAACATACGAACCCTAAGTACACTACAACCAAGGACTCAAGATTTCAGACAAAACAGACATGTTTGACCAAGTTCACCCGTTTGACCCGTTGGTGACTTTATGTGTTGTAAACCATTCAAGTAATCATACACATATATCATACATAGTTAACATTCAAATAGATCATATGTATGCTATATTAACCAGGTGTATCACTTAGATCATCATACAACCAAGTATCATACAAGTCATGTGAATCTAGAACATTAACATGTCCACTAGTTATAACACAACTCACGTGTCACACAAAGATCAAACCACTCACCACATGCCATGTGAAGCCACTCACGACTTCACATCCTAAACCCTGCCAATCCTACTAAGTAGGGGCCTCAGATTTGCATGCGTGTATGATGATCATAACCATATTCATTAGCCATGTACATTGCATTCAACAACATCACAACACTCAATTTCCAGTCCCCAAACATGATGTCCGAACTACTAATCAAACAAACATCATACATGATCATCAAAGTCCAAACATCACCCATGATTATCCAAACATCCCATACAACTAATTTACATGTTTTATCATATTAGAATTCATCCATGAACTTACTAACATGCTCCAAACATCCCAAACATGTTCAAACTATCATCCATCAATCTTTGTGCAAATAAAGTTTCCCTTTTGGGAAAGTACATTCAAACATCTATCAAACACTTAATGTATTCATGAATTCATCACATTTACACCATCCCAAGCTCATAGCAACATCTAGACATGATCAACAATGCCTAATCATCATAATCTAACAATCTTCATGAGCAAAAGTTTCCACTTTTGGCAAGCTATGAACAACAACACTCATTCTAAGATTCTAGCATTCAAATCAACAATCTAGCATCTAATCATCATCATGAACACATCAAAAACATCAATCCATCACTAGATCATCATGTCATGAAAATAAAGTTACTATTATTAGTAACCTATGAACACCAACTTCAATTCATCAATTTCTTGCAAGATCAACGTATCCTCACATTCATACAACCTACTAATCATCATACATTCATCAAACATCATCCATCATGCATATCTCATCAATTTTCGAATTAGGGTTTGCTTAAAACCAAAGTTCATGATCAATCCACTAAAAACATACAATTCATGCATAATCAACGTTAAAAACATGTATTCAATCCAACTAACATACTAACATCATCAAACAACATGAAATTCGACCCCATGAAGATACAAAATCGAATTAGGGTTCGGCCATAACAAGAAATCCATAAAAACACCAAAACTAACCTTAATTCTTGCCAAGGAACATGATTTTGATGTTGTTAACTTGTTTTATAGCTTGAAACCGAATCAAAATCGCAAGGATTTGCTTGTTCTTGGCTGATTTCGAAGTGAAGAGGTGTAGGGTTATGATTTGTGGCCAAATGGGGTGGGAGGCTAGGGTTTGGAGTTGTTTTGTTTAAGTTAATTTACATATTTACCCTTTAAACCATTGTAATTTGTATTTGATCAAAACTAGACTTTAAACTCTTTGTAAAGTGTTTTTAACTTATTAATATAAGATATAAACTAATGAAAATCATTTTATATTTTATCTTTATAAAAACACAAGGCATATGAATAAATAGGCACGTTTCCGCGCTACGCATTTAATTTTCTAATTAACATTTAAAACATGCAAACACATAATCATAACACAATAATCACATAATCAATTAGATTATCAATAATGTAACATTATTAATTATTATTAGGTCACCAACGTTAAACAACAACTAGTGTGTGTTTACGACACGTGTATGCAAGACTTAACGGAACTAACAGAGTTTGGTAACGAAAATTTACCGGATGTCATATTATCCCCATGTTGAAAGAATTTTCGTCCCGAAAATTGCGTTACATGGTGAGAGTGTTCCATCACTGGTCTACTGCATTGGCACACAGAATCGAAATCAAGTGAGTTTTGAATGAGTTGTCACATCATCCCCATGTTGAAAGAAATTTCGTTCCGAAATTTAAATCAATACCTTCGTCTGCTGGCATCGTCCTTTTGAATAGTTGAGGGTACTTAAGCTTCATTTGATCTTCTCGTTCCCATGTGAATTCCGGTCCACGTCGTGAATTCCAATGGATTTTGACAATAGGTATCTTGCTTTGCTTAAGTGTTTTCACCTCACGGTCCATCACCTTGACTGGTTCTTCGATAAAACGTAATTGTTCATCCACTTGAATTTCTTCTAGTGGTACAACCATTGTTTCATCGGTTATGCACTTCTTCAGGTTTGACACGTGAAATACATCATGGATTCCACTTAGCGAATCAGGTAGGGCTAGTCGATAGGCCACTGGACCTATTCTTTCCACTATTTCAAATGGTCCAACGTACCTCGGATTTAGTTTCCCTCGCTTACCAAACCGAACTACGCCTTTCCATGGTGAGACTTTCAACAAAACCTTGTCACCAACCTGAAACTCTAAAGGTTTTCATCTCTTGTCAACATAACTCTTTTGTCTGTCTCGTGCTGCAGCCATACGATTTCATATCTGTACAATCTTTTCGGTTGTCTCATGAATTAACTCGGGACCTGTTAGCTGACTATCACCAATTTCTGCCCAGCAAACTGGTGATCGACATTTTCTCCCATACAGCGCCTCCAAAGGTGCTGCCTGTATACTAGTCTAATAACTGTTGTTATAAGAAAACTCCACCAATGGCAGGTGAATTTCCCAGTTATTCCCAAAGTCAATCACACAAGCATGTAGCATATCCTCCAACGTCTGTATGGTACGCTCACTCTGGCCATCCGTCTGTGGGTGATATGCAGTACTCATATCCAATCGTGTACCCAAAGATTTCTGCAATGATTTCCAGAAATGTGACGTGAAACGAGCATCGCGGTCGGAAATAATTAAGATCGGTACACCGTGTCTCGAAACAATCTCTTTAAGGTACAGTTGAGTTAATTTCTCCATCTTGTCAGTTTCCTTAATTGCCAGGAAATGACCAACTTTGTCAATCAATCCATAATAGCCCATATCGTGTCACAGCCAGTATTAGTCCGGGGTAACCTAGTAATAAAATCCATGGAGATCTGTTCCCATTTCCACATTGATATCTCAGGTTGTTGTAACAGTCCGGATGGTTTTTGATATTCCACTTTTACTTTCGAGCAGGTGAAACACTTGCTCACATATGTAGCTACATCCGCTTTCATGTTAGGCCACCAGTAGTGTGCCTTTAGGTCATGATACATCTTGTCAGATCCAGGATGTATAGAATACTTAGATTTGTGCGCCTCGCTCATAACCAGATCTCTCATATTTCCATAAACAGGCACCCAAAGTCTATCCATGAAATACCGAATTCCATCCTCTTTCACCACCAGCTGTTTATCCATTCCCCTTAACGACTCAGAACCAACATTTTCTGCTTTTAAAGCTTCTATCTGTGCCTCCTTAACTTGTTTGGGCAGTTGGGTACTAATAGTAAGCTGTAAAGCTTTCACCCGTCAAGGTTTAGCTATTTCCTTCCTGCTTAGGGCATCGACAACTACGTTCCCCTTTCCCGGATGGTACTTAATAGTGCAATCATAATCGTTTAGTAGTTCCACCCAACGTCACTACCTCATATTCAACTATTTTTGCTCGAAGATATGTTGAAGACTCTTGTGATTGGTGTAGATAGTGCACTTGGTACCGTACAAGTAATGTCTCCAGATCTTTAAGGCAAAAACCACTGCACCCAATTCTAAGTCATGGGTGGTATAGTTCTTCTCATGAACCTTTAGTTGTCTCAAGGCATAGGCTATCACCTTATCTCGTTGCATCAAGACACAACCCAATCCTTGAATGGATGCATCGCAATACACCACAAAGTCATCTGTTCCGTCTGGTAATGCTAATATCAGGGCAGTACAGAGTTTTTGTTTTAACAATTGAAAAGCTAATTATTGGCTCTCACTCCATTTGTATGTCGTTCCTTTGTGGGTCAAGGCAGTGAGAGGTTGTGCAATCTTAGAAAATCCTTCTATGAATCATCGGTAATATCCTGCTAATCCCAGAAATTGTCTTATCTCGCTTGGCGTTTTGGGTATAGTCCAATTCTTTATCGCCTCAATTTTGGTAGGATCAACATGTATCCCTTTCTCATTAACAATATGACCTAGGAATTGCACTTCTCTTATCCAAAAGTCACACTTTGAGAATTTGGCATACAACTGCTCATTTTTCAATAGTTCCAAGATCATTCGTAAGTGTTCTTCATGCTCCTCCTTTGTCCTAGAATATATATCATATATCATCAATGAACACAATGAAAAACTGATCAAGATAGGGTTTGCACACGCGATTCATGAGGTCCATGAGCACAGCAGGTGCATTAGTCAACCCAAAAGGCATGACCAAGAACTCATAATGACCATAACGAGTACGAAACGTAGTCTTGGGAATGTCTTCTTCTCGAAAGCTAAGTTGATGATAACCAGATCTCAAGTCAATCTTCGAATAATAGCTTGATCCTTGAAGCTGATCGAACAAGTCGTCGATACGAGGTAAAGGGTATCAATTCTTGACTGTTACTTTGTTTAACTCTCTATAATTGATGCACATCCGGAATGTGCGATCCTTCTTCTTAACAAAAAGAACAGGAGCTCCCCAAGGTGATGTGCTAGGTCGAATAAAACCCTTATCTAAAAGCTCCTCAAGTTGTGATGACAACTCTTGTAGTTCGTTCGGTGCTAATCGATAAGGTGCCCTAGCAATCGGAGTTGCGCCGGGAGTCAACTCAATCTGGAATTCCACTTGGCGGTGAGGTGGTAATCCAGGAAGATCCTCTGGAAACACCTCTGGAAAATCGCACACTATGGGAATATTCTCCATTCTCCTTTCTTATGCCTGCTTATCGGTTACAAGTGCTAGAATAGCCACACGACCCTTTCGTAATAACTTTTGAGCTTTCATGTATGAGATGATGCTTATCACAGCACCACTCCTATCACCTCTGACGGTAAGGATGTTGTCACCAACAGGAATTCGTATGATCTTCTCATGACATATGACTTCCGCTTGCTTGCTAGATAGCCAATCCATGCCTATCACAACATCAAAACTCCCCAGCGTAACATGCATAAGATCTATGGAGAAAGTATGACTTGCAAGTTCTATCTTACAGTCTTTAGAGATATGCGTTACATGGATCTGTTTACCGTCGGCTAATTCCACAGTGTATTTAGATTCTAAGGCAGAGGGTATATCACTTAAAAGACTACAGAGCTTTAAGGACACAAAACTCCTATCGGCTCCAGTATCAAATAGTACCGTAGCAAAACAACCATTAACAGAGAACCTACCGTAACAGTTGTGGGATCATTTAGAGCCTCACCTGAGCCAATGACGAAGGCTCTCCCTTTGGCTCCATCTTTATTGCCGCCATTACCAGTACCATTACCACCGTTGTTGTTATTACCGTTGTTGTTGTTGTTACCATTGTTGTTGTTGTTACCGTTGTTGTTGTTGCCATTACCATTTATCCTTAGTTGTGGGCAGTTTCGCCTGTAATGCCCTTCTTTCCCACATTCAAAACAACCCTTGGGATTTTCTTGAGGTTGTTGTGGCCTCCTTACCAGTTCACCACGACAATCCTTTGCAGCGTGTCCAATTTTTTCACAACGTTGACACTTGAAGTTATCACACCTTCCCACATGATGGTAATTACACCGAGTGCACTTCGGATGTCTACCACCATTACCACTGGGTCCTTGATTATTTGCAGGCGTTTGGTTGGAGTTACGGCTATTGTCGAACCTCCGTTGCTGCTGAACTGGCTGTTGTTGCTGTTGAGGTTGAGGTGACCGCTAGAAGATGATGATGCTTTGGTGTTGTTGGAATTATCCCACTTTCTTTTGTTGTTGGGCACGCTTGCCATAGCACCCCGTTTGGGTAGACGTCCTTGCTCCACAGCTTGGTCAGTTAGCCTGTGAGCTAGCTGGATGGCTTGCTAAATTGTGGTTGGGTTGGAAGCAGTTACCATACTTTGGATGTCAGGTACCAATCCCCGTATGTAATGCTCTACTCTTTTATGCACCTCATTCACCATTCCCGGGCACAAAGTTGCTAATTCATGGGTTATGGTGGTGTATGCCTCGATTTCCGAGCCCTGCATCTTTATTTCTAGAACTCCATTTCTAACTTCTGCACTTCATTGCGAGGACAGTACTCCTCAGTCATCATTGCTTTGAACTCTTCCCATGGAAGTCCATTCGCCATCGCTTGTCCTAGCATCTAGACTTGCGCATTCCACCAAGACAGAGCAGCACCCACCAAAGTCCCGGTGGCATACTTCACTTGATCCGCAGGTGGACAATTGCATTTAGAGAAGACAAACTCAGTCTTCTCGAACTATCGTACAAGCCCTACAGCACCCTTTGTGCCGCTGTAGGTGTGTGGCTTACAGTCCATAAAGGACTTGTAGGTACACACTGGTGGTCCTGTTTTAACATAACACACATTAATCAGACATCCCATACAGTTATGAAGGGTATCAGATTTATCTTTTTATTATTGTTTACCTGCTGGCTGACCCGCGTGGGCAGCAGCCACTGCCGCCTGAACATGCTCATTAATTAGAGCAGCTAATTCTGCGGGGGTCATGTTAATAGCACCACCGCCCTATTCGCCGGTGCCATGTCCACGTCCGCGTCCATGACCACGTCCACGTCCACGTCCACGGGCGTCCATTCTTTTCACTTTACATTCACAAATACAATAATGAGTAACATCAAACACATTTATCTCATTAAAGCACGGTAAATAGTAAATAAAAGAAATAATGAATCATCACAACCACAACATTCATAACAAAAATAATAACCAAAGTAAATAAATTGTAAATGAGTCACAATGTATTTATCAATGTCAAAATTTAAGTTTGTCGTTCGTGTGGGGAAACAACCCTTCCCACATTGGTTTCAAAAAGAAAAACACTACATAGTCTAAGTCATATAAAGAAAGTCAATCGACAACATCTGACCCATCACTGTCATCCTCCATCTCAACCGGTTCCTCCTCATCGGGTCCCTCATCGGGATCCTCATCCTCAGGGTCTGCTGCAGGAGCAGGGGCTATAGAAATCTGAAGTGCCGCTAGTTGAGCTTCTAAAATAGCAATCCTATTATCAGCTACGGCGTCTCGCTGTTCACGAGCAGTCACGCGCCCTCGAAGTGCCATGAGACCATCTTGCATATGGTGACACCCATTTAGGGTCTTCCCGTGCTGTTCCTCGAGTTCATCCAGTTGATGTCTCGTTTGTACACCTCTTGCTGCAGTGTACAGACATCACCCGTGAGCCGCCTGACTCGATGCTGCTCAGTGTCCAGTGCAGCCACTAGTGCAGCAATCAGTTGCTCGTTGGACTGCATCATCCGTGGGAGTGAAGGCATTGGTTGGTTGGCATTGTTCCTAGTCCTGGGCCTCGGGACAGGTACGCGCTCCCTAAACATAATATGATCAATGAATCTAGGATAGAAACGCCAGTCTCGTGGAGGGTCACGCTTCATCAATGCAAAGGGTGATCCCAGTCAATCTCCTCTCAAGGATAAGCCAATCGGGGCCAATCGAATCCATCATCAGGTACAGGTGCAGGAGGTGGGGATTCAGATCGTGAAGGTGATTCAGGTTGCTTACCCGGAGCTCTTGATGACAATGCCATGCTGCAGAGAGTGTGACGTGTATGCCAATGAGTATACAGTAGATGAGAATAAGGCACAGGTAACTAATTAACTGTGTGCGGTTATAGTCTAGTGTGTATGCAACCTAGTTCCCTATGACCAATGGCTCTGATACCAATCTGTCACACCCTCAAAATCCACGTGCGTAGTTTTACCGCAAGGCGTGTGAACAAACCAGGATCACATTCAATAGTTACTCAGAACGACTCTATATGCCATAACTTAAATAAAATCAATCAAAGTACAAACTTTAAACTGTGCGGAAGCGTTTTGAAAAACAACACAAAGAAATAAAAGTATAAACTATGGCAAAAACATGTGCCAACCCAAAAGAGTAAACATTATTCATTAGAATACTAAAAAAATACCTTGAAAACCGAGTCTTAGAATGCAAGTGAACCATGTAGTGCTCCTATGGCAAGCAAGCTAATGACCTAAGAATAGCATACTAAAATGTCAACACAATGGTTGGTGAGTTCAAGAGTGATAATCAAACATAAACAGTTTAACAACATAGATATAAAAGTAGTGCATTGTAACAGATAGCTAGTCCATTAACAATAAATATTATTTCATAGTGATTTCGCAATTGAAGCTGACCGTGTTACGTTGTTGCCTCCTGTCACGACTTAACAGGTCGTGACAATGTTCAATAGGACAAATTGCACCCGGTTGACCTCGAGTCAAACAAGTGTGGCTCGTCAGACCCAGTAGTACTACCCAAATTTCCCCGCTATTCAATATTAACAATTCGAAAGTGTGAGGAATTTTCCATGATATCAACACTATATAATATTATACACAACTTGAATATATAAAGCGTTTGTGATTTACCAGTATGCTATCTCCCCCAAAAGAGATTAAATAAAGAGTGGGGCATGAACTCACCTGATACGCGTAATAGACACTTAGAGTTCTACTTGACAAACAGAATGGACAGAAAACCTTCAGTGGTTACCTAGATCATATAAGTACGTGAGTGCGTGTAAATAAAGAACATATGAAACCCTAAGTACACTACAACCAAGGACTCAAGATTTCAAACAAAACAGACATGTTTGACCAAGTTGACCTGTTTGATCTGTTGGTGACTTTATGTGTTGTAAACCATTCAAGTAATCATACACATATATCATACATAGTTAACATTCAAATAGATCATATGTATGATATATTAACCAGGTGTATCACTTAGATCATCATACAACCAAGTATCATACAAGTCATGCGAATCTAGAACATTAACATGTCCACTAGTTATAACACAAGTCACATGTCACACAAAGATCAAACCACTCACCACATGCCATGTGAAGCCACTCACGACTTCACATCCTAAACCCTGCCAATCCTACTATGTAGGGGCCTCAGATTCGCATGCGTGTATGATGATCATAACCATATTCATTCGCCATTTACATTGCATTCAACAACATCACAACACTCAATTTCCAGTCCCCAAACATGATGTCCTAACTACTAATCAACATCAACATCATACATGATCATCAAAGTCCAAACATCACCATGATTATCCAAACATCCCATACAACTAATTTAACATGTTTTATCACATTAGAATTCATCCATGAACTTACTAACATGCACCTAACATCCCAAACATGTTCAAACTATCATCCATCAATCTTTGTGCAAATAAAGTTTCCTTTTTGGGAAAGTACATTCAAACATTTATCAAACACTCAATGTATTCATGAATTCATCACAATTATACCATCCCAAGCTCATAGCAACATCTAGACATGATCAATAATGCCTAATCATCATAATCTAACAATCATCATGAGCAAAAGTTTCCACTTTTGGCAAGCTATGAACAACAACACTCATTCTAAGATTTCTAGCATTCAAATCAACAATCTAGCATCTAATCATCATCATGAACACATCAACAACATCAATCCATCACTAGATCATCATGTCATGAAAGTAAAGTTACTATTATTATTAACCTATGAACACCAACTTCAATTCATCAATTTCTTGCAAGATCAACGTATCCTAACATTCATACAACCTACTAATGATCATACATTCATTAAACATCATCCATCATGCATAATCTCATCAATTTTCGAATTAGGGTTTGCTTAAAATCAAAGTTCATGATCAATCCACTAAAAACATACAATTCATGCATAATCAACGTTAAACAACATGTATTCAATCCAACTAACATACTAACATCATCAAACAACATCAAATTCGACCCCATGAAGATACAAAATCGAATTAGGGTTCGGCCATAACAAGAAATCCATAAAAACACCAAAACTAACCTTAATTCTTGCCAAGGAACATGATTTTAATGTTGTTAACTTGTTTTATAGCTTGAAACCGTATCAAAATCACAAGGATTTGCTTGTTCTTGGCTGATTTCGAAGTGAAGAGGTGTAGGGTGATGATTTGCTGCCGAATGGGGTGGGAGGCTAGGGTTTGGAGTTGTTTTGTTTAAGTTAATTTACATATTTACCCTTTAAACCCTTGTAATTTATATTTTATCGAAACTAGACTTTAAACTCTTTGTAAAGTGTTTTTAACTTATTAATATATAGATATAAACTAATGAAAATCATTATATATTTTATCTTTATAAAAACACAAGGCATACGAATAAATAGGCACGCTTCCGCGCTACGAAATTAATTTTCTAATTAACATTTAAAACATGCAACCACATAATCATAACACAATAATCACATAATCAATTAGATTATCAATAATGTAACATTATTAATTATTATTAGGTCACCAACGTTAAATTAGATTATCAATAATGTAACATTATTATTATTATTAGGTCACCAACGTTAAACAATAACTAGTGTGTGTTTACGACACGTGTATGCAAGACATAACGGAACTAACATAGTTTGGTAACGGAAATTTACCGGATGTCACAGATTACCTCACGAGTTAAGGATTAACTAAAAGGAAATTAGGAAACATGAAAACCAACTCACTGAGAACTTCCACACTCAAACTAATCAATGAAAAGAAAGAAAAGTTGAAGAGGTTAGAAGAAGAAGTACTCAATCAAAAGCAAAGATCAAGAATCTCTACACAAGACATTCAACTTACAAATAAGGATCAAGACTAACTGGCACCTGTTCTGCACAAATATGCAGAGTGGTTTGCAGAACCCTCCTAAATGAAACTTCAGGAAGGGTTGACCACTGCAGAGATGATCAGAGGTGTATCTACTCCAAAAGGCAAAATAGACCAGAAAATTATTGCTTGGAAGTATCATAGTACATGGAACATGTTCATGGTTAAAAGAATCTCAGGTCTAGTGCAATTCTTTACAGAGTACTCTACTCTGGTAAATGCACTTGATATTCATGACCTGAAAGAACTAGCTAATCTGGAGCTGATCAACCATAATGCCATGTTTAGAGGATATGAATTTGAAGGTATACTTAAAATGTTCAAAAGAACCAACAACTTCAATTCATTAAAAGCAATATGTATGAGAAAAGACAAACCTTTCAAGAACCCTTTGGAGATGAAACATACAAAACCAACCGAAGAAGTAGTATTTTCAGAACTCAAAGTGAAACCTACTAAATCTTTAAAAAGAAAAATGGTGGCTGGTACACATTCCTCAACACCAATCTCAAATGTTTATTATGATGAGAAGACCTATGAATTGGTGATTGAGAGGAAGTGGGGAGGTAAAGAAGGAGCTGAAATCAGATTGTTCAGTGGCTATGAAGTGAGACTACTAGATCAATCATATATTCACTACATATACACAAGGCACTTCAGAGAGATATCAAACAAATTGTGTCAAGAAGATCTACATTTCTTTCTAAAGTGTATCAAAATATTAAAAATGGCTTATGATCAGATCAGTACAAAGAGGGAGAAAAGGAAGAAGAAGAAGACACCTCTACAGTTGGGCAACATTGTCAATCTAGAAGTTGATTAGATGGCTCTCTTTTGATTCACAGGGATGGGTTATCTACGGTGTCTATTTGGGAACCAATCTCACTTAAGAAACTACCTCTCGAAGCTATTAACAAAATGAGAAGAATGAAGATTCATGTACTAAGCAGGGATAAAATGTCAGATGCTCAAGACTTTGTCAACATGATCAAAGCAATTCTGAATCCAGCTTATGCAGCACCTTCTTCACCATCACAAGACCCAGCAGAATCATCACAACCTCAATCACCACCTAAACATTGAAGATCATAGGCTGTATAATCCTTAGGGGGAGTATTGTTGGACCCTTAAAGGATTATGCATGCCAATTCAATGGGTGAGTTGATGGTTGCTTTGCTGGATTCCCACAAGTCCAAGAAGAAATGCGGATGAAGATCTTGCACAAGAAAAACCAAGTATGGTCTTCCGCATTTGTCAATGTGTAAGACATAAAAAAAATATGGACAAGTAGTTGTTCTTCCGCATTAACAAAGGCAGAAGACCAATTAGTAATGCAGACAAGACTTTGCTCATCCGCATTTGCCAATGCGGATGACCAGACAAATGCACAGAAATATTTGTTCATCCGCATTAACCAATGCGGATGACCAACATACTAATGTGCATGATCAAGTGAAGAAATGCTGATCAAGTCAACTCATCCGCATTTGCAAATGCGGATGAACAAGCAAAGATGCAGATCAAGACTTAGACTAGATTATGATGTAATACGTCAGGGGTAGTTTAGTCATTTTGTAAAAGGCATCTTGTCTACCTATAAATAGAATAGACAACCTCGTATATGATGTGATAGAATTTTTAGACAATCAGAATATTTGTATTCTCTACGTGCTTTATTACTTTGCTTGCTAAACCCTAGCAGTCTTTGTAATCAATCACCTTTATTAATATATACAAAAGCATTTATGAGTATTTCTTATGGATTGAAAGTTTCTTGATTGTTTGATTCCACCATTCAATCATTAACTCAGTCATTATATTCGATCCTTAGTGAGAATCTCAATCTCACTAACCCAGACAGAATCAATTTTCTCCACACACCATTGTTTTGTGACAACGAAGCAGCCATCAGGATCGCAAAAAATCATATTCATCATTCTCGAACCAAGCACATCGAAACACAGATTCATGCAATTCGTGATGCATAGGAAATGGGTTTTATCGAGATTATTCCCATTGACACTAAAAATCAAAAGGTAGATCTTTTAACAAAAACATTCAATAAACCTCGCTTTTATGAATTGATCTCTATGCTAAGGTTAATATCTTTTTAAACCTCTTTTCTTTTCTATTATTTTTATAAAAATAAAGGGGTTTATCTAAAATAAAATTTTAGGGGAGTGTATATAAGTTACATAAAAATAAACTGGGAGTTGAATTTGAAATGATGAGAAATGATTGTATATCTTTTAGATATCCTCGTTTATGCATGACTGGCATTTAAAATGAGAAATGATAGAACTGATGCTGCTCTCGAATTTACATCTTATTTTAATTACAAATAAATGAAAATTAAACAGATTCTTTAAATGACATACTTGGTAGATTCAGCCTAATGAATAAAGTAGACGATTGCATGTTGACTTAAATTAAAATATACGCTTAAGGTTGTCTGGATTTACCCAATCATTTAGGCACGCACAAAAACTGAGTCCCGACAAAAATTGGATTGAGAATTGATCTTTCACACACCATGATACAAATCTTATATGTGATATCTCTGTATCATGTCTGGTGTATATCTGTGTCTTGTACTTGTGCTTATCTCCTCAGCTGTATGGTAGTACTGACCTTGAGTGATGATCTCCTCTGCTGTACGGTAGTACTGACCTGGAGCTCTCATCGGCACATGTTTAAATGGTCATCTCCTTTGTTATACGTGAGTATAAACCTAGAGCTCTCACCATCTTGATCTAAGTTTTAATAAATCATCTAAATGATGAATTCATCACATAATGAAATATTGTGTTGATAATCACTTTCACAGATCTGTACAATCCTTGTTCTAAAGATCGTATCAAAATTCAAGAAATCCTGAGGTTGGATGAGGGTTTTTGCCAAATGATTGTGGGGTCCTAACATTCTAAAGCATCAAATTGAACATTAACGAATCATCTGCTATTTGTTGAAAAAAATAAGGCATGGGTTTAAAAGGGCAAACATATGAGCAATCATTATTGATTTGTTTGTGAATTTCAACAGTTCCTTTAAAGACTGTGATTGGATTCAGTTATCGGTATAATCTCATTGCGGGTCGATGATTAAAATCATCTTTCTGCTAATATATATCTTGAGGATGTGATCTCTGATCGATTTAGATCTCAGTTATTATTGTTATTTATTTAAAATTTTTTTTGCAAAACCATAGTTTCGGCAATTGTTTCGCTAGATGAAATTGCAATTTCGCTCAGCATTCCCATCATGTGCGATGTCTTTGTTGATCTGTGTTTCTTTTGATGAAATTGCAGCTTCGCTTGGTGAAACTATAGATTCGTCCGGCGAAACTATAGTTTCGCTAGCTGCGAAACTATTTGCTATTTATGTTTGTTTGCGAAATTATCTCCTCACTTTCGCACCATCGAACTGTTTAATTTCTTAGGGCTGTTCTATGTCCTCTACATGCGATTATGAGTTTATGTGTTTTTGTTATCGATTGTTTGTTGTTTCATGTTCGCAAGTGAGTTTCAAACTCTGGACCATCACTTAATCTTGTTAATAATTTCACATTGTGAGTATTTTTGATCGAGAATCTTCGGTACCTTCGCTATTCTTCGAGCGAAACTACCGATAGTCCAGCGAAACTGAACGAAAGTTCATGAATTCTCAGCGAAACTGTAAGGTTATGTTGTCCGAGCGAACTTAGCAGCTTCGCTGGATATTTTTCAGTTTCGCTATGCCGAAACTATTGTTTCAGCTTGTCGAATCTACCTCACTGTTTGGTATAAACAGGTGTGATCTTGCTGGCGAAACTATACTTTCGCCTACCGAATTTAAAACTCATCCTGCGAAACTATAGTTTCAACCAGCGAATTTAATTTAATTTTTGAGTTTTCTTTATTCTTTTATTCTGTTTTATTTTATTTTATTTTTCTTTATTAATTATTATTATTATTATTATTACTTTATATTTTTATTAATTCATTTCATTTGTATCTTAGGTTTAAATGGCTAATCTAAAGTTCGATGAGAAACAATATCACTGCCATTCTGGATGATACACATCCTAAAGCAGTAGGGTTTAGAGATTGTATTCGGTGGCTGCAAAGATCCCCTATCGCTTACGCTATCTTTCATTCTACTACCATATATGATCTACACATTAGAGACTTTTGGAGATCTGCTAAGTATGATACGAGAGGAACACCCAAAGGATCACTTCCAAAGTCTTAGAGAATGAGGTGACTATCACTGCCGACACAGTTTCAAGGATTCTAAGGCTAGAGGAGGATTTTGTAGAGGAGGTTACTATGTTAGATACTGAGGTGTTCACAGCATTCAGGAGCATGGGATATGAGGGGCCAGCTTTTGGTTCCCGAAAAAAGATCAAGAAGTCCTTTCTCTCAAAGGAATGGAGATTCATTGCCCATATCTTTATTATGTGTTTAGATGACCGTAAAGGTGGATCAAATGGGCTGAACATAGATTGGGCAAACGTTGTGGTGTTATGTTGCAGAGGGGAAAAGGCAAACATTGCAAGATTGATATTCGATTGTATGGCTAAGAATGTGATGGCCCTGAAGAAGGATAAGTGGCTTCTGTATCCTAGATTTCTTGAGATGATCTTTGATGACCTAATTCCAAATGTGCCAAGACACGGGGAGGTGAAAAGGTTGGTGCAGATGAACCCACACATTTTTGTTGACTTTTGTGCTATCCGACATGAATTTAGTGGGAAGATCACTCATCTCTAGGAAAACATGTACCCACCCGAGAGATGGAACTATATTAGAAGGGTGGACGAGTCAGAGAATAAGAAAGTTGAAGAAACTAGAGCACAACAGTGTGATGCTGCTAAGAAGCGAAAGAGATATGCCAAAGAGAAGGATTATGATTTCGAAGAAGAATTGAATGAAAGGGCTGAAGAGATAAGAGTTGAAAAGGAGAGGAGATCGAAGAAGAAGGATATATTGGAGAATCAGAAAGGAGAACTAAACAGAGACATCAAGCATTCTCTGAAACACCAGGAAGAGAAGATAGAGGAAGCTTAGATGAGGATATGATTCGTAATCTTAACAGCTCACTAGCAAATGAATTAAGCATGATAAAGACCAAACTCACTAATCAAGAGATGCGAGAAAGGCAAAAAGATGAGTTGATAGAGGGAATGAAGAAGATGTTGGTAGATCAAAACTTATTGCTGAAGAATTTGTTTGAAGAAGTTGGTTAATTGAAAGCCGTTGTCGGCCTGTCCAATCAACTAACTCAATCTAAGTTAGATGATTTAACTGATACTTCTAAATACCCGTTCTTGAACGTGGGTACTTCCTCCAGGGCAGGAGAGGGCATATCAGGTGCAGCAATTGCTGTTGCTAAAGGTTCTGTAATAAGACATGAAGATGAAGGTAGGGGAAATGAGGAGGAAATTCAGGAGGCTAGGTTTATAAACATGGGACTTGATGTGGAAAAAGATCTCGTTGGAGAAGAGATGGTGCGGGAGAAGTCGGTTGACAGAGATGCTGAGAAAGGAAAGGGACTAGTTGATGAAAAAGAGGATGATGAACAACTAGTGGACTATGATTCTAACCCAGAATTCTATGAAGTGGATGAGAGACCATTGATATATGTGGCCCAAAAGGGAGAGATAGATGAAGATGTTTTCGAGATGGATAAAGCTGAATAGTTTGTTAAAAAGAAGGAGCCAAAAGAATTAACTCCCTTTTTCCAACACATGGAAGGGTTAAGTAAGAAGCAGGCTGATAAGAGGATTATAAGTTGGTGGTATAACCCTAGCCTCAAGCTATTCATGATAAAGAGGAGAGGGGGTGGAATTAGCTACATGCATAAGAGAAAGGCATTCAAGACCTTGCCTAAATGGGATTTGAGGTGATTGGTGGCTCTACCATTACTAAATGCAAATCTGAGTGAATGAGCCTCACTTTTGGAGAAAGAGATTAAGAATGGCCTAAATGACAACTTCAAGTCATTTGGATACATGAAGGGTGAGAGGAAACGTTCAAAGAAAGACAAAGATTGGGAAACTGGGAAAGGAAGAATTGTACTAAGGGTAAAACCTCCAAAGATTGTGAATAGAGTGAGGTTAGCAGATCCCCTTCCCTAACAGTTATAGAATTTTGAGAAATGGTTCTATGATAACAACATGGGGGAGGTTGTGATAAGAATTAAGAATGGCAAAGATTTCAAGGTATTTGATACTATGGAGTTATTTAGTTTCTATGATGAAGATTGTTGGTTTTATGTGAGAACCATATCAAGGCTGGGGCGGGAGAAGAGACAAGGAAAGAGGCCAGTCTATTTAGGACTGTGGCAAACAAGATTAGAGGAGTGAGAGCTGAAGTGAAAAGACTTACAGAGTGAATAAGGTCTCAAGATGATCTGGAAATGGATATACAAGATCTGACAAGACAGTTTGGTCAAGCTAGTGCTTATCCCGAAGGGACTCGTGAAGCAGGAAAAGACCATGGGGAATCATTTGCTGAAGCCCTTAAGGAAGTTGTTGTAGGAGGTTCTCAAGACAAATCAAAGGCAACAGAGTACACTGGAGCCGACAAGATACATCAAGACGAGTGAAGGTGGTGAGTTCCAACCTAGGGGGAGTATTGAAGATCATGTACAGGTTGGACTCACCTTAGTTTAAAATGTTTACTTTTGCTTGTAATAGGTCTTTTGTTAGTTTCCTTTTGTATGTGATTAGATTTATGTTGTTTAGTAGTCCAGCGAAACTATAGTTTTGCTCACAGTTAGCTGATTAGTTTGCTCGGTGAAACTACTGTTTCTACTGGCAAAACTACAGTTTCGGCAGAACAGTTTCGCTGACGTTGTCTGTGAAACTAAGACTGCTATATATAGTTTTTGATTATTCTCATTGTTGGTATGCTTGCAAAACCCTAATCGTTAAACCTTGTTGCAAGTTACCATTTCTAAGCAGTTATTACATAGAAATATCATTATGCTTTGATGTTATTGAATGTTGTGATCTTCACTGTCTTATATTGAATGAGTTGTTATTGTGTTCAATCTTCATTGTTCATCTTGTTTAGCTTGTGTGTTTGATATTGAACGATTCTTCATCTCATTTGCACTGTAATCCGATCAAATGGACCAACAGTTTCTCTTAAAGAGCCCAAGACAAGTAAGGCTTGGGTTTCCAAATGTAACTAATCATTTTTTTTGTGCAGGGACAGCTCAAGACAAACAAGAATGTCTGGATCATTGATAGTGGCTATTCCAGGCAAATGACATGAAATAGGTCAATACTGCAGAACTTTGAAAGGATTGATGGAGGGCCAGTTTTTTTAGAGGAGATGAAGGTGGTTACATTTCTTGAAAGGGCAAGGTCATAAATGATAAGCTCAACATTAATAAGGTAAACTTTGTCAAGGTGCTTGGGTACAATTTTCTAAGTGTATCCCAATTTTGTGATTAGTGTCATAACATGCTTTTTACTGAGCATGAGTGCATTGTTCTCAAGCCTGAAGTGGTCATTCCTCATGAGCATATCCTGCTTAGAGCCCCTAGGAAAGGGAACATATACAAGATGGATCTACAAGAAATATCTCCCTCTGGAGAAGTTTCATGCTTTCTGTCTAAAGCCAATAGTGATAAGTCATTCCTATGGCATAAAAGAATGTGCCATATAAAATTTAAGAACATGAATAAACTAATTAAGAATGATTTAGTAACTAGCATGCCAAAGAAAGAGTTTACAAGTGATGACCATTGTGTTGCATGCCTGAAAGGGAAGCAACATAAGCTATCTCACCAGGCTAAGGAAAGAAACTCCATCACTACTCCCCTACACTTGTTACATATGGATCTCTTTAGGCCCACCAGTGTAATGAGTGGGGAAAGGACCTCTTATTGATTAGTGATCACAAATGACTTTACAAGATTCACTTGGGTCTTCTTCCTTAGAACTAAGGATGAGACTCCTGAGATTCTGAAGAATTTCATTCTAAAGATTGAGAATCAATCTGATCACAAGGTCAAATAATAAGATGTGATCAAGGAACTGAATTAAAGAACCAAATCCTTGATACATTTTGTGATGAAAAAGGTATTACAAGACAATACAGTGCTCCCAAGACTCCTCAGCAAAATGGTGTTGCTGAGAAGAGAAACAGGACACTGATTAAAGCTACAAGAACCATCTTGTCTAAATTTAAGCTGCCCATCACCTTCTGGGCAGAGATAGTCAACACTGCCTGCTATGTGCAGAACAGAGTTTTAGTGGTTAAGCCTCATAGCAAGACGGCTTATGAACTTTGGCACAAGAGGAAACCTTTCATTGGTTTTCTGATGTTATTTGGTTGTCCTTGCACCATCTTGAATACCAGAGGTCAAATTGCCAAATTTGCTGAGAAATCAGATGATGGACACTTTATTGGATACTCTTCTCAAGCTAAGGCTTATATAGTATACAATCTTAGAATTAGAATTGTTGAGGAGTCACCCAATGTGACTTTCAATGAACACACACCCTGTGTGGCTGGTTTTGGTCCTAATTGGCTATTTGATCTTGATTTAGTTACCAACTGTTTTAACAAATCTTATGAGATTGTTTGAGGATCTGTAAAAAACTTATATACAGGTGATCCTGATCCAAGATTTGAGCTATGAAGACCTTCAAGTAACACATCTTCAGCTCCAGTTGGGACTACTTCTGCAAATGAGGTTTTTATCAGCATCACAATGACAAACTCATCTCACTCATCTGGGATGCCTTCAAATTCCAGCTCAGAGGCTCTGCAACGAGATAAAGACTCTTCAAATGCAGAAGAAAACAATGGTGGTGGTGATAGTGATCAGGAATTTCTTGATGTTAATAACCACACCATAGATGACAACATCAGTGATGTCACACACTCATTGGATCAAGTTTTTCTTGATAAGTATGCTGATGCGATGGGAGAAACATCTATGCCAGATCTAAATTTTCTCTAATTTAAATTTTTCTAGCTAAGAATCCACGAGTCTTACCCCACCACAAACATCATTGGAGATGTTGTCACAGGGGTAAGAACAAGAGGACAAACCCATGAAGAAAATGTTTGTCTTCACTCTTGTTTCTTATCCCAGATAGAGCCAAGGAAAGTTAATGAGGCTTTAAAGGATGGAAGTTAGGTTGAAGCTATGCATGAGAAGCTGCTTCAATTCAAAAGACAAAAAATTTGGAACCGTTGTCCTCATCCTCATGGGAAGACTACCATTGGAACCAAATGGGTGTTTAGGAACAAGAAGGATGATAGAGGCATTATCATCAAGAACAAAGCTAGACTAGTTGTTCAAGGATACACACAAGAAGAAAGGATTGACTACACTGATGTCTTTGCTCCTGTAGCAAGACCGGAAGCTGTTAGGATATTTCTGGCATTTGCTACATCCAAGAACTTCACAGTCTATCAACTTGATGTAAAGTGTGCTTTTCTATATGGAGTGATTGATGAAGAGGTGTATATTAAACAGCCACCTGCTTTTGCAGATCTTGATCATCCTGATTATGTTTGCAAGCTTGAAAAAACTCTTATAGGCTGCATCAGGCACCTAGGAAATGGTATGAGACACTATCTCGGTATCTCTACAAGCATGGATATTGAAGAGGTACTATATATGGAACTCTCTTCATCAAAGGATAGGGAAATGACATATTGCTAGTTCAAGTGTATGTAGATGACATCATTTTTGGATCAACAAATCCAAAGCTCTACAAAGACTTTGAGAAGTTGATGAAGGACAAATTTGAAATGAGTGCCATGGGGGAACTCAATTTCTTTCTGGGAATTCAAGTGAAGCAAGTTGAAGATGGCATCTTCATTAGTCAGTCAAAGTATGTTCAAGACATACTCAAAAGATTCAACATGACTGATTGTAAGATTGCTAAGACACCCATAGCTAGAAACCACTCTCTTGGACTTGATCTTGAGGGGGAGTGTGTAGATGAACACTTATACAGGGCTATGATTGGGTCTCTTATGTATCTTATAGCTAGTAGGCTTGATATTATGTTTGCCTCTTGCATCTGTGCAAGATATCAAGCCAAACCTAAGATGTCTCACCTTATCTCTATCAAAAGGATTCTAAGATATCTTAAAGGTGCTTCAACACTTGTTCTATGGTATCCTAAGAATTATAACTTTAATCTATATGTATATACAGATAGTGATTATGGTGGTTGCAACATGAATGCAAAGTCTACATCTGGGGGATGTCAATTTCTTGGTGGAAGGGTTGTCTCATGGCAATGTAAGAAACAATCTTGTGTCTTTACATCAACTGCTGAAGTTGAATACATTGCTGCTGCAAGCTGCTGTGCTAAAGTGCTTTGAATTCAGAATCAGATGCTGGACTATGGGTTAAACTTCAAGGAGACTCCCATTCATATAGACAACAATAGTGCTATCTCTATCACAGAGAATCCTGTGCAGCACTCAAGGACTAAGCACATCAACATCAGGTATCATTTAATAATAGATAACTATGAAAAGGGATTAATTAAACTAGTCAAAGTTCACACAGATGAACAATATGCTAATCTGTTTATAAAGGCTTTTGATGAACAGAGATTTAAATATCTAATATCAGCTATTGGGATGATCAACATTGAGTAGGTTTTTCTTAAACTAATTCTTATTATTTCATAAAATATGTGTGTCCTAAGTTGTCTCATAAGCTATTGTTTTCTCTAAAATAACTTTCTTGCATCTTTCTTCAATCTCAAGCTCTCTCCAAATGGCCAACCCTCATCACAGAAATGACCCGAACTTTACCATATAGTTGCACATGCAACATAACCAGGTTGCTCTGTAAGCTCTAAGAAAGATCCTCATTCCTTAGAGGTTTGTTGTTTCTTAACTCTATCTAGCTACTTCACCTCCCTAACCATTGATCCTTCTCTTTATGAGGATCAACTGCTAGAATTCTGGAAGACCTGCCAAGAGGTCATAATGGATGGGGAGAAGGAAATGTCTACCACAGTGCAGGGGAGAGGAATCTTTCTCACTCCGACCATCATCAACATGCATCTTCAGATGGATGATGAAGAAGGTGAGGTGTTCTTTCCCAAGGAAGCTATTAACCAGTCCTTCGCGCAGATGGGCTATAAGGGAGATTACTCTGTTAAGAACTTCAGGAAAGGGAAAGTCTCATCTCAATGGAAATTCCTGCTCCATGTGGTTATCCACAGCTTATCAAACAAGCATGGTGGATGGGACCAGATTCCGGAGGATCTCTCCTTCATTGTCCATGGGATGGTTCAGGGGGTCAAGTTCAGGTACTCTAAGTTTTTCTATACTAATCTACTTGAAAATTTGGACTCCTTAGAGTATTACATGTTCCCTAGATATGTTCAATACATTCTTAAGTGTAAACTGGGCTCACAGTTAAGGGGAACATGTAATATTCTTAAACTAGGTCAGATGAAACCCGACATCTTTAAAATTTTGAGAAAGCCCACTGTTGGCTTCTCTAGGGTAGAAATAGCCCTTGTCCCAAAAATGCTAGAGCTCATTGCTCAAGGTGACAACCTAGCAGCACTAGCTAGTGTTGAACCCACACCTTCTACTTCCCAACCACCTCGACAGCCACAAATCACCCTCACCTACCAAAGAAATACAAATACTCAGGCTATTCAGTTTGTACAGGCCCCTATACACTCACCCACATAGGAAGAAGTGGACACTGGAGCTCCCATTTCTCCTAAGGAGTAGACCACTCGCATTACTTTAATGATAAGTGTTGAGGTTCCTCATGTTCAGCCTGATGAGCTCATAAGCCCAAATGCCTTAAGCCATCACACTAAGTCTTAACACTTAAGTGATCAACCTTCAGGCGACAGTTACCATCCCCAGCCTTAGGACATAAACCAACCAATTCCCAACCTTGACTTCTATACTGATGAAGATTTAGCTTTCAGTGAGTACCATGATTCTCTTTTCTTTTCCTGCTACTCAAAGAGAGATGAGTGCTTCTGAGGCTCCTATTTCTAGCCCACATCAATCACCTACTACTGAGGTGGACACTCGTGAACCTGTTCAGGATGTCCATATGGAAGAGGCTCTCACTTTTGCAAGTGATTTTTTCATTAAGGCCTCCACCATGGCAACTCTGCCCATTGACATCTCTACTGAGGCTATTAATGACCAGAGGAAATCCAGCAGCCAAGAACCCGAAGCTCATGGTGGGAGTAATGACTATGGTCTAGTTCTCTCATCCCCCAATGATTCTTCTAATGAAGATAAGGGGAATTTAAGACTAAAGGTGCAAAAACTGTCTAAAACATGCACTTATTTAGTCTCCAAGGTTAGTCATCCTGAATCTCAAGTGACTACCTTGCACAATAGGGTCAATGATCAGCAACTTCAAATTTCATATCTTAAGGAAAAACTAGCTGGGAGACCTTTAAGAAGAGCTCAACCAGGAACACAAGAACCTGTGGATGTGATTGACCTAACTCCTAGCTCACCTATGCAAGTGGGTGATGCTACCAAAAGGGGAGAAAGTCATTATAGTCATAAAACCTGGGAGTTCTTCAGAGTGTATGGACATTGAGGACCCACCATCCTCACTTGCAACTCTACATACTCAGTAACTTCCTCAAGTTCACATTGATGTGGACTCTATAGACTTCTACATACAGAGTCTGTTTGAGGAAGGGAAGCTAGACTAAGTCACAAAAGTCTGTGAGTGACAAAAGGCCAGAGCTTGGAAGCTACACTAAGCAATAAAGGCCAAAGCTCTCTCCACCCTGAGTCACAAAATTCTGTGAGTGACAAAAGGAAAAGATAGATGACTTCTGAGGAGATTAAGGAGGAGAAGAGAGAGAGGAAAAGGAAGCTGAGGGGAGAAAGTTCCTCTTCTGAGTCTGCAAGACTTATGGAAACTGCAATTAGGGCTGCCCCCAGACCAAACACTCAGGATGATGAGTTGAGGGCAGTCAGGATCAGTTACTTGCAAACCAGGAACTATGACATTGACAATGTCATCTCTCTCCCCTTAGAGGAATTGAATGAACTGGTTGACATGGAAAGGTCAAAGGTGAAGAAAGAGGCAGAAGATGTAGAGCTACTGGTACAAATCAAAGAAGACAGAAGAAAGAATAGATTGTACAAGCATGTGCCTACTCTCTCCCTAGTTCAAGAAAGTCCAGC
Source organism: Flaveria trinervia (assembly GCA_025506515.1). Classification (NCBI taxonomy): domain Eukaryota; kingdom Viridiplantae; phylum Streptophyta; class Magnoliopsida; order Asterales; family Asteraceae; genus Flaveria; species Flaveria trinervia. The sequence goes on along the minus strand of CM046445.1, from coordinate 24,605,720 downwards.
AGATAGATAAAGGAAGAAGACAAGATCAAAATGATCAACTACCTAAGTGCCACAGGCCTCTATCAGGCAGAAGCACTTCTTCCCTTACCCTATGATTATGTTGAGTTTGAGTATTTAAAACAAGTTGAACTTGAGGTAGTCAAGGAAAGAAAGACTACTACAAAGAAGCTAAAGGAAGATGCTGCTAAGTCAAGAGCCATCATCTAGAAGAGCATGAAGAAATCTACAAACAAGCAGAGGATGATGAGCTTCTTGAAGCTGTATGGATTCTCTGGAAGGAGACTTGGTCCCATGTCTCTATCCATTATGGATGAGCATATCAGGGTGATCAAGCAGAAGATAATGAGTGAAGAGCTGATTGACTTACATTCCCCTCCAAGTCAAGCTCCACCTGAAGTGGAGGTTAAGGTTGAACAAATAGAGACAACACAACCTGGACCTCCTGCTGAATATCAGCAAGCTTCATCTTCTAATCTATAGCAGGGTCAGACTCCCTCTCATTCTGAACCTGTGAGAGTGGAAGACCCAACTAAGAAAGACAATGAAGATCAATTAGGTGTTGCAAGCCAGTTTTCTTAGTTAAAAGGAACAGAGAGAAAGAAAAGGATAGCTTCTAGACCAAAGCCAAAGAAAAGAAGAAAGAAACATCCTTTTCTGAACCTCAAAACATCATGAGGATGTGCAGCCAGAGGATGTTCCATCATCTCCCATTCCAATAGCTCCTCTAGCATTAGAAAGACCCATGTTGTCCTGGATATACACTACAAATCCAGAAAGATGGCATGTCATTAGAGATCAGGTATTGAGAATGTCTACACATGACAAGACATGTTCAATCTGCCTCTGCATGATCTCTTTGACATGAGAAGACACTTTGATAGTTTGAAGGATCCTGATCATCTTGTGAAGATAGGGTTGGTCATTATCCTGATGAGGACTATCGATACCTGAAGTCTTTAAGTGTTTTGGTAGCATCAGCCTAGGGGGAGTTTGTAGAGATTATATGAAGAGGCTGAAGCAACCAAACACCCAAAGTCTTTTTGCATGCATGCACACAAGTACAGAAGAAGAATGCTTCGGAATTTTCACACAAGCAACAAAAATATTCTAGGTGTGAAATCTTTCAAAGCCAAGACCATATCTTCCGAAGCCAAAGATGAAGTCTTCCGAAGCTTTAGAGACAAAGTCTTTCGAAGCCAACACTTGAAGACAGATTTCTTCCGAAGACTTTTTAACAACATGCTTTATCTAATGTAGTTTTCCATAAAGCTGGACACCCTTCCGCTGCAACTCTGTAAAGTCACCAACTTACATGAGTTGGTGAAAAGGTCCATGCTTTTGGTAACTATACATTGAGGTCTTGAGTGTGTAAACTTTCTACTTCATGTACTTTATCCTTTTTGTAATAGATAAGGATGTGAGCTATGGCATGTCATAGTCACTAGTCAAAAGGCAATCTGCCTTTTGACTCTACAATTGATTTTGTTTTGTGTCTAGTCAATTCTATCCAGCTGGCTTTCAAAGTATGGCTGGCTGTAGGATGTAGTATAAGTATATCGTGTTCTTGTAACTTTCTTTTATGCTTTGTAACACTTGTATTAGAACATTAAGAAAGCAATATATTGCATTCTTGAAAACCATCTCCTTGTGTTTCTTGCTCTTTTGTTCTGTCTCTTAATTACTTGTGTTCTTAGTGTCTTTACTTGTGGTTAATCCAGTTCACTGTTTGATTAAGTTAAGTTACTTTCCTCTTTGTGTTGTTGTGTTGTAAGTGACCACCCTTCATCGGTCCTGCATATGGTTTTAACTTCTTGCACACTCCAATTCAAGTTCTTTAAAGTTTCTATCTCTGTATGGATATAAACTTTAGGGGGAGTAATTTAAAATTTTGATCAGTTTGTACATGTATTTCCTTTCTTAAAATTATAAAATCAAAAAACAAGAAATTGACTATGTTGGTGCAGAAGTTATACTATAGTATCTCAGGTTATGCATATATTTAGAAGCATAAAAGTGCAAGATAATAAAAAATCTAGGAACTTGTATCACATGTAATATACAAGTCAATCCAAGCAAGAATTGACAATCCAACAACAGTAAAAACTTCATAAGAAATAAGTCAAAAGCAAAGACAGTTCTTCATAACAGTCAAAGAATCAGCAGAAAAATAGAAATGATATGAATGTGCCAAAACATTATTTTGATCTAGGTCAAAATTTTATGCAGGCGGGTGTATTGGTTAACGCGGGTGAAGGTAACCCATGCATATAACCAATACGAGTAATTGTTTTTAAATTATTAAAAAGTGAAACTAATGCGGACAAGTTAACTCTACCGCATTTGTTTCTACAACAAATGCACATGCAAATTTTTAAGTATGAAAAACTTAGGCAGACAAAGTTGTTCAACCGCATTTCTTGATGAGGTTAACTTTTATTCTACGGCATTTCATTTTGTAGATAAGTTTATTCATCCACATTTCCTAAATGTGGATGACATCAATACTAAAACTTTGTTTGTGCATCAAAAATGAATAAACAATATGCTCAATCACTTTTATCATGATGATGTTTGAAAGTCCAGAAATGCAGACAAACTCTTAATTCAACGGTATTTATTGAAGTAAATGTTATCCAAGGAATTTGTTCTATCGCCATTTGCTACAATGAACAAGTGCTAATAAACTTTGTTCAATCATATTTCCTATAGTACACAAATGATGAAAAACTTTTATTCAATCATATTTGCTACAATGAACAAATGCAGTCAAGTTTTTATACTTCCACATCTGTAACAGTAAACAAATGCTGATGAAGAATTCCCTACCACATTTGCTACATTGATATTAAAATCAACCGCATTTTTTAAAAAACTTGTAACATTTGTAAAAGACATTAAATTGACTATTTAAACCCATTTCAAAAGGTCATTTAATACTTTTCAAATTTGAGAGACTTAGAGTGCGATGAGTGTTCATCACTGTTCTTCATCCATCATCATCACTATCACCAAACAATTGTGTTCATAGTTCATTCACCCTCGATATTCCTCAATTCAATTCTCTACAACCGTAGTATCGAAAACAAGGTGAAAATATTGAAGTTTATGACCTAAAACCATCGGACCTTCGAACCTATATTGAACTTAGAACTCTAGGTCAAGAAATAATCATCAAATTAACATCAAATTAAGGAATGATAACCATTTTTGACTTCAATGAACTTGTTAAACATGAAGATAACAACAAACAAGTGAATTTCATAAACCTAGTTCCTCGCAAGAATATGGTAAAACAAAAACTGAAAATGATGAAATCAAAGATTGATTCCAAGTATTAAAAGATATTAAAATCAGAAAAAATCATCATTACAAACATGAAAAACACAATAAAAGTGGTCATTCATCACAAAATCTAGCTACGTCAAATTCCTATGGAACTATACCTAGGAACACTTAATATTGACCAACGAAAGTTAAAACTGAGAAAAATCAACTTGTTTTGTGGTATACAATCTGAAAATTAGTATTGAATTTTCTAATTCATATGCCTCTAATGCAGGTTATAATGGCTAATCTCATAAGGAGAAATCTCCATAATGTCAGTGGTTATGTGACCCAGATGTACTTGAGGCAGAAGGACTTAGGGATATGATTAGATTCATCTCTACCATCAGAGTAGCCCATACTATTACAATGAGACCTATCATCTATGAGAACTTCATAAGGTGATTCTAGGGTACTACTAAGTTAGAGAGATTGATGGTGCGAAGACTTTCTCTAGAAGAATCACCAATGGTCATACATTGGCCATCACTGAACAGACTAGACATAGTGTCTACAGTTTAGTGATGATGCCAACACTCCATTCGAATTAGAAGAAGAGGATATTTTGACCTTTTTTGCAAACATTGGCCATTAAGGAGGTTATGAAGGAAACATATTATGAAAGAATTGGTTTACTTAAAATAGAGGTTCCTCATTCACCAACATTGTCTGTCAAAAAGAAAGACTGGATAGAATGATATCCACGTGACAACCTCTTGTGCCATATGTGCTCTGTGCACAAACATGCCATTTAACATGTCTACTTATATGTTTAATGGTCTTGTTTCAAACATTCAAGAAGGAAAAAGGAACATGTTCTTGATGTATCCAAGTTCATACAATGCTTTATCAATGAAACATTCCTAGAGAGAGTGTTTGAAGGACCGGTGACAGATATTCCTCACTACAATGCCAAGTCCTACAAGTACATAAAAAAGAGAGATGTAAGGAACTTCTATAGTGGAACATTCTTCCCTTTGTTACCATGGATGTTATAGCTGATTAATCTAGAAGAACATGCAAAAGAACAAGAGGCTCATGAGCGTGTTCAAGAAGAAGAATAGCAAGCTGCTCATGATCAACAACACGTTGATGAGCATGCTGTGTTAACTGTAGAAGGACAAAGGCCAGTGTTACCACAGATAGATGTAGTGGTGATCTTCATACTGGCCTTCTGTTCAGGAAGCTGAGATAGCCTCACCCTTCATGCCTACAGCTATTCCATCACCTCAAAGATCACCATCCCATTACCACAAACACAATCCATCATCTTACCACATATATCACCTATCCCTTCACCTCATGCTTCACCCATTCATCCTCACCATACATCTCCCACTCTATCATCACCTATCACTACTAAGCCTGTTGAGTTTGGTGGCTCTAATAGCTCTTCAGAGGAGTCCAAATCATCTTCTGATAAGGAGGATCATAAAATGCAAATGCTTATGAGACAAGTCATTTTAGTAGCAGTTCCCTCTAAAAGTTTTGCTGAATCAGAGGTGTACAGACCTAATGAGAAAGACGAAATGATCTCTGAGCGTTTGAAAAAAGTGGCTAAAATGGAAACACTGTTGGATAGAAGGTCTGGTATAATAAAGGAAAGACTTCTAGAGTTGGATGAGAAGGAGAATGAACTAAAAGAGATGAAAGAAAAGTATGAAGCTAAAAAACAGAGAAAGACAGGGAGATAGAGGAACTAAGGGCTGCTCTCCAACATTCTAGGGATGAAGTCCGTGGTCATGTGGATGGTTTGGCTTTTCAAACCATTGTTGTTGAAGAACAGGAAGGGTTAATTGAAGAACAATCATGGAATAGCAAAAACAAATAGAATCTATGAATGAGAATTTCTGAATTAGAGCTGTTGGTTATGATATAACAGGAAGTAGAAAAGGAGAAGGATGATCAAAGTGATAAGGATGATGTTGAAAAGAAAAAAGATGATGATAAAGAAGAAAGTGATGAAAGTTCCTTAGAGGAGAGTGATGATTACTATTCTCCTGCCAAAAAGATAAGACTCAATGAGCCTGCAAAAGAGGCTGAATCTAGTGGAACAAAGTCTAAAGAGCAAAACTTAGCAATGGTGGTACACATAAGCAAAGATCATAAAGAATCTCAAATTGAAGAATCAGAGTTCAGTGACATGATCAAAGCTCTTAACAGCTTTACTACTGAAGAATTCATCATTGATGATGAATTCTTGGACTTTATTGGAGATCCAGACAATCTGCTGAGCCAATTATGATATTCCCCCATCTCATGTGCCAATAAAGAAGGAATTGAGTCTACAAATTGTACTTGTTGTGTCTCTTACTCATGAACAAAAGGAGCTGATTAAAAACTCTGTGAAGAACAATAAAAGAAAGAATAGTCAAAAGTTAAACTTAAAGAGAAAGAACAAGCTGAGGTTGAAAAGAAAGAGGCTGAAAAAGTGCCCAAAGTGACTGAAATGATAGAAACCTCTTCTGGTCGAAGCATGCTAACCTACACCAGAATTAGGAAATATTTAGCTCAAAAGGAAAAGATCAAACCCATAGAAGAAGAAGAACCTGTAAAGAAGAAACAAAAGGATGATCCCCGTAGCCTAGCAACCATTGCTAAATTTTCTTGATGAGCATGAGAAGGCTAAGGCACAATTGAAGAAAAAAGCTAAAATCATAGACCTTGAAGAAGGAGAAATAGAGGGAGGCTATGTGGTTGATAAACCAATAGCAAGAGAAAAACCTATAAAGGGTGAGTCTTTAGTTCAAGAGATGGTGCAAAAGGCTCAACCAATGATTTGATAGTGAATGCTATGTTTCTCATCAATCATGGTTATGATGCAAATGAGGTATGAATGACTTATGAGGGAATGATAGCTGAAGAAGAAAGTTAAACAAGCTCCTACACCCTCATATGTTACTGAGTATGAAAATACTCAATTATCCAAGTCACATGTGGTTAAACCAATCTTCAAAGCCAAAAGACCAAAGCTCGTCAGTTATTGTTGATCCATTTGATCGATCTCAGTACAAATAAGATGTTGATTCGTTCAATATCAGATACCATAAAGAGATAAAAAAGATGAATAATAATAAGAACACCTCAATGTGAACAAATAAGAACAATAATGATTAATACCATTAATAATAGCAAAGCACAAGTCTATTTCATTGAATAACTGCTTACATAGGGCTCTTGCAACAATGATAATTGATTAGGATTTTTGCAAAGATACCCAACAATGAACAAAATCAAATCTGTATAAAGTAGCCCTAGTTTCTCTATCAGCGAAACTATGCTGCTGAAACTATAGTTTCGCCTGGTAGAAACAACAGTTTTGTTGGGAGAACTAAATAGCTGACTATGAGTGAAACTACAGTTTCGCTCATAGTTTCACTGGAGAACAAACCTAAAAAAAATGAACATCATACAAAAGTAAACTAACATTAAACCTATTACAAAGTAATATAAACATAATCTAATCTAAGGTGAGTAAAACCTACACTTGATCTTCAATACTCCCCTTAGGTTGGATCTCACCGTTTTCACTTGTCTTGATTTTTCTAGTAGGCTCCAGTCTCTCCCGCTACATCTGATGTATCTTTATCTACTCCACAGCTTCTTCCTCGAGAGCTTTAGCAACTAATTCACTCTGGTCACCTCCTGCTTCATTAGCTCCCGCAGGACAAGCACTAGCTTGCTCAAACTGTCTTGTTAAGTCCCTTACATCCACGTCTAGCTCATCCTATGCTCTCACCTTTTCAGCTAGCTCCTTCACCTCTTTCCTCACACCTATAACTCTATTAGCCACAATCACGAACAGATTGGCTTCTTTTCTCGTCTCCCCCCTACGCCTGCTTTAATGTGGTTTTCACAAAGAACTAGCTGGTCTTTATCACAAAATCCAAATAACTCCATCGGATCAAACAGCCTGAACTTAACCCCATTCTTCACCCTGATCACATCCTCCCCTATGTTGTTATCATAGAACCACTTCTCAAAGTTTTGTCATTGCTAGGGGAGGGATCTGACAATCTAACCCTATTCACTATCTTTGGGGGTTTCACCCTCATTGCAATCTTTCCTTTCCTCGTCTCCCAGTCCTTATCCTTTTCAGATCTTCTCCTTTCGGCCTTCATAAACCCGAATGACTCAATATTGTCATTCACTCCGTTCCTGATCTCCTTTTCTAACAATGTGGCTCTCTTACTCAGATGAGCATTAAGCAATGGCAGCACCGCCAACCTCCTTAAGTCCCATTTAGGCAAGGTCTTGAATGCCTTCCTCTTATGCAGATAAGTAATTTCTCCCGCTCTCCTCTTTATCATAAAAATTTTGAGGTCGGGGTTATACTTCCAGCTGATGATTCTCTTATCAGCCTCAGATTTACTCAACCCTTCCAAATTTTGGAATAAGGGAGTTAGCTCTTCAGTCACTTTCTCTCTCACAAACCACTCTTCCTTCACCATCTCAAACACATCTTCATCATCATCACCTTTCTTACCAACATAGGTTAGGGGTCTCTCATCAACCTCATAATATTCTGGTTCAGAATCATAGTCAACCAACTGCTCATCATCTTCATCTTCATCAATCAATCCCTTCTCAATAGTTTTCTCCATATTTTCAACAGGATTCTCTCTCACCACCTCTTCACCAACCAAATATTTCTCCAAATCAAATTGCATGCTCACAAAACTAGCCTCAACTACCTCTTTAGCAATTTCCACATTCAGTCTCATGCCTTACTCCAAATCCTCGTGCTTCCTTAGTTGCTGCACCAGATGTGCCCTTCCCTCCTGCCCAGGAAAATGTACCCATATTTACAAATGAGTACTTGGAAGTATCAGTAGTTACTTGATTGAGCAGGCCGACTACAGCCTTCAGTTCATTCACCTCCTCAAGCTATCTCTTAATCAATTTATTCGGATCCACAAACATCTTGGTCATGCCCTCAATCACCTCATCCTTCTGCCTTTCCCTCAACTCTTGTTGGTAAGTTTGGTTTTGATCATGCTCAACTCGTTAGCCAGAGATGCATTAAGGTTTCTTATTACATCCTCATCCAAACCAGCCCTCTCCTCCCTCCTCGAGCACTCAGTGAAAGATTGATGCTTGTCTTTTGTCCTTCTCCCAGCTTCTCCCTTATCAGCTTTCTTTTTGGACCTCTTCTCTTCTCAACCCTAACCTCCTCAGTCATCTTATGCACTTCATCCTCAAAATCATAATCCTTCTCCTTTGCATATATTTTCCTCTTCTTAATAGCATCATTCTCTTTCACCCTTGTCTCTTCAACCCTTTTCTCCTCAGACTCATTAACCCTCCTAATATAATTCCATCTCTCTTAAGGGTACATGTTTTCCCAAAGATGAGTAATCTTTCCACTAAAGTCATGTCAAATAGCACAACAGACAGCAAATATACGGGTGTTCATATGTACTAATCTCTTGACCTCTTCATGTTAGGGAATGTTGGGAATGAGATCATCAATAATCATCTAAAGGAATCGAGGGCACAGAAGCCACTTTTCCTTCTTCAGTGCCATAACGTTTTCGGCCATACAATCCAAGATCAAACGAGCAATGTTGGCCTTCTGCCCTCTGCAATAGCAGAGGAAATCAATTTTGCCCTCTGCCTTCTGCCATACAATCAAAGATCAAACGAGCAGAGGAAATCAAAATCGCATGAAAAGGCTAACCCTAAAACGACTAAACTCCTGACTATGCGAAAATAAGAAAACAATTTTGCAATATGAGTTAAATAGCACATAGTTTCACAGGCAGCGAAACTATAGTTTCGTCCAGCGAAAATGCAATTTCGCCATGTGAAAGTCTTGTCGAAACTGACCATGCAACGCGCGAAAGAACTGGCGAAGCTATAGTTTTGCTGTGCGAAACTGCTAGCAAAATTATAATTTTGCTTGAAACCTAAAAATTTAAGAAATTTAATTTTGTTTCCCTATCTTAAAAAGATAAAGTAAGAGTAAAAATTAATTCAAAAGAGATTAAAATAAAGTAAACAAAATAAAAGCAATTAGCCCCACAAAACTTCACCATTCTTCACGTAAAATTTCTTGTACTAAATCAATATCAATAGTATAAAAGGATATGAACGAGAAGCTAAAAAGATCTTTTGGAGAGTCAAAGTTTATTGGGATTGCTGATAACTCATCATTTTAACTCCATGCCTTCTTCGTTTCAACGAGTGCACTACAACTACTGTTATCACGTTTTGATTATTTTTAAAGAAAACATAGAATGATCCAGTCCCCACATACATTTGGCAAAGAAACTTATCCTATCCTCATGATGTATTGAATAAATGACATGCTCTACATGACTCTTTCTCTCAGAAGCAACATAGACATCAAAAAGAAAATAATGCCCTTGTAGACATCAAACGATGAGAGCTCCAGGTCTATACTTACGTATAATAGAGGAGTTGATGAATTGAGTCTTACGGATGAGAACTTCAGGTCTATACTTACGTATAACAAAAAAATTTCATTAAATTGTGCTGATAAGAAACCAGGTCAGTACTATCATACAGCAGAGGAGATCATCACTCCAGGTCAATACTCACACATAGTAGAGGAGTTAAGCACCAGATAGAGTACATTAGGGAGAATCTTAGATACGAAGATGAGAAAGCATATAGCTTTAGAGATAAGGTGGATTATTTTTACACACAGATACTTTAGATAAGAATAACTCAAAACATAGATATCATGTTCTCAACCCTTTTTGAACAAGGACTTGAGACTTTGTGAAGGCCAAAGATATCAAGGGGATTATCTGAGTCATCAAGTTTCTTGCTCTTTTAATTTAAGCTACAGGATTACTATTTACTTCACTCTCTATCTGAACCTATCAAGCATATCCCACACAACACCGTTAACCTCCTTTACATCGTCCATGCTTCTTATTTTATTCTACAAGGGAAACAAGAAGAATATAAAATATATAATCTCCCCTGAAATTTCTACGAATAAGCAAGATGTAGAAATTTCTTACTTTACTATATGTCACTATAACCAACATATAGGTTTTTTTGTAGTTTTTTTATTATTATTATGTTTTATGTAAAAATGATGAAGGATGATGGAGCAGGCATAACAAAAGGAAAGAAAGAAAATAAAGAGAGAAGTAAAAAGAATATGTACAAAACATGGTTTGAAAGAAATAGGATTTAAAATGATATTAAACCTAACATAGAGATCAATTCATAGAAACAAGGTTTATCAATTGTTTTAGTGAAAATATCTGATTTTTGATTTTTGGTGTTAATGGGAATAATATCAATAAAACCCTTTTCTTGAGCATCACGGATCGCATGAATCCGTGTCTCGATATGCTTGGTTCGGGAATGATGAATAGGATTTTTGGGGATGCCAATGCTGCTTCGTTGTCACAAAACAATGGTGTATGGAGAAAGTTGATCCCATAGTCAATCATCTGATGGTGTATCTAGAGCACTTGTGACCAACAGCTAGACGCTACAATGTATTCTACTTCTCTCGTAGAGAGAGAAACTATGGTCTGTTTCTTGCTTTGCCAGGAAACAAAACAATTTCCCAAGTATTGACATCCTCTAGTAACCGTCATTCTGTTGCCATTAGATCACTATCAAAATAGGCATTTAAGTCAAAATTCCCACCATAAGAATACCAAGACCTAAACAAGAAGAGTTTTTAAGATAACGAAAGATTTGTTTTATAGCCTTTTCATGAGACTCTTTCGGGGCCGATTGGTATTGGGCATAATATCCTACATCAAAGGTGATGTCAGGACAATTTGCTATAAGATACATAAGGGAACCAATCATGGATCTATACAGACAAGGATAAACAGGTTTCCAGTTCTCATCAGGAGTGTGGCATGTTTGAGCTGTAAATGGAGTCATTTCAGAAGAAGCGTCATCCATCTTGAATTTCTTCAAAATTTCTTTAATATACTTCTCCTAATGAATGAGAATTCCCTCTGACTTTTGTCAACCTACAGTCCGAGCAAAAAGCACATCTCCTCCATCATGCTTAATTCGAAGTGATTACGCATTACCTCCTTGAACTCCCGACACAACTTTGAACTGGTGGAGCCGAAGATAATATCATCAACATAGACTTGTAAAATCATTATTTCGTCATCAACTTCCTTCTTTAATAGAGTCATATCGATAGTGCCACGAGAAAAACCATTGCTTAAGAGATATTGTCTTAAAGTCTCATACCAAATCTGAGGTGCCTGATGAAGACCATAAAGAGACTTATCAAGCTTGTAAACTTTGTGAGGAATATCGGGATCCTCAAAGCCTGGTGGTTGACACACATATATCTCCTCGTCAATTTCTCCATAAATTAATGCACATTTACATCCATCTAATAGACTTCGAACTGTTTATGGGCAGCGTGATCTAGAAAGATTCACATGGCTTCAAGACGGGCGACAGGAGCAAAGACTTCGGTGTAGTTAATCCCTTCTTCTTGAGCAAAGCCCTGGACCACCAATCTAGACTTGTTTCTTACCACAATGCCACGGTCATCATGTTTGTTCTTGAACACCCATTTCGTGCCAATTGGGCATATGTTTGGTGGAAGATCAACCAGGGTCCACACTTTGAGTTTCCTAACTATTGCAGTTCTAATTGCATTGATTCAATCAAGCAAGGGTCCTGAAGAACTACATGAACGTTTTTCAGGATGCCTTGGGATATAAAACAAGAGAATAGACAAACAACAATCAAACCAGATGGACTCCATGTCCGAACTGCATTGGTGATAGATCCTATGATGTTATCATGTGGATGATCTTTCAAGGTTTTGAAATTAGTGGGGATGGGTAAGGTAATCGAAGATTGTTGGCTAATGGGTTGTAGATGGGTAGATGATGGTGAGGTAGAGTCATCGGAGAGATGGGTGATACCGACTGAGATGAGGTAGATATAGGTGATAAGGGAAGGGATGTAGAAACAGGTGGAGGTGGAAGGTCAAATGATGATGAAGAAGATGCAATATGAACTGATGTAGCATCGTCTGCAAATGTGGTGGGAGAGGCTTGAGGGATGAAAGGTAATGGAGTTGTAGGAATGATATTTGTTTGAACATTGGAGATAGACGCATCACCGTCAAAAACTAGAAGATTTAAGGAGTTAATCACCGTATTGGAGTCAAAGAACCATGCTGGTTCAGATTGAAAATCGAAGGAATTAAATTCCTACCAATCAATATAGAAGGACTCTTGAACAATACGTGTTCTCTTGAAGTAACATTCATCAGACATAGCACCAAATTTCGTCTTTTGCGCCTGAGTATTCAATAGAGTGCACTAGCAACCAAATGGTCAAAAGAAGTCAATTAAAGGTTTTATCTTATGAAACATTTCATAAGGAGTCTTCATTTTGTCCTTGACTATCAACACCCTGTTCAGAACGTATGAAGCATAATTCACCGCCTCAGCCCAAAAGATAATGGGTAAGGAAAATTCAATCAACATTGTATGAGCAGCTTCAATGAGTGTGCGATTCTTTTGTTCAGCCACACCATTCTGTTGAGGGGTCCTTACAGCACTGGACTGTCTTAAAATTCACTTAGCAGCACAAAAAGAATCAAAAATCTGATTCTTGAATTCAGTACAATTGTCACTTTTGATCGCCATAACCTTCCTCTTGCTTATTGTCTCGATTGAAAGAATTAACTTCTGCAACTCCTCAGCAGCCTCTACCTTAAGGGCAAGAAATCTCACCCAAGAGTACGTCGAAAAATCATCTATTATCATAAGATAGAAAGATTTTTAGCAAGTGATTTAACACTGATTGGGCCAAACAAATCAGTGTGTAACAACTCAAGGGGATTAGATATGCTATTTCCAATATTTGGCTTATGTGGTTTCTTATGTTGTTTGCCTTTGACACATTCCTACATATTTCAACCATAGAGAAATCTTTTAAAGGTACTCCCCTAATGATATTTTTTAACTAATTTGTTTATAGTTTTGAAATTAACATGGCCCAATCTGCGAAGACAAAGGGAAGACTCAGAATTGGAAGTTTTGGACAAAAGACAGGTGACGGTATGTAACACCCAGATATTCATTTAAAGTTAGCAAAGAAGAATAAAACGAAGAATAAGAAAGAAAATTTATAAAGCCCAAGTAGAGGGACTAAAGGAGTCAAAAGGACAAAATCTTCAAAAGTTGTTGATAAAGGTGGCATGGCCGCACATCCCTCTCTCTACATTCGTATAACTCGGATTTTAGAAAGAGAGAACGAAAGAAAAGCAGAAACCCTCCGATACTTTGAAAAAAGTGTAGAGGTTTGAATTCAAGGTAAGAATTCATGACTTTAAGGTGTTCTTAACCGGTTTTATCCTCGGGTCTATGCTTGTGTATGTTGTGTGTGCTCCGGTGTGTGTTTTTGGTGGGTTCCTAGGCGGTTGAACTCTGTTGCAAACGGGTTTTGAAGAAGTCATAACCAAACGCTTCCAAGGTGAGTTCTAGAACCCCTTTTTTACATGTTTCAATTGATTTTTGGGCAAGAAATGCGTGTATGAACATTTTACTAAAATGGGTTTTATATTCGTGTGTATATTTGTGTGTAAGATGCGGGTGGGGTTTGATTTTGGGCTATGTATGGGTTTTATGTTGTGTTTCTATTGCTTTGAATGTAAGAATTAAGCTTACAACATGATAGGTGATGTTTGGGGACTGAAATCTGATGTTTAGGTGTGAATGAGGCTGCTCATGCACCCAAATAGGGCGCATGCACCTGGAATATCCTCATGCGACTAAGGTCAATGCGGATTAAGAGTCTAGTCGAGGAGAGCTGATTGTTCTTCCGCATTGATAAATGCGAAAGACTAGAAGTGATGCGGACAAGTTCTGTCTTGCGCATTGACAAATGCGGATGAGCAAGAGGAAATATGGATGAGTAAGAAAAATGCGGATGAGTAAGAGGAAATGCAGGTGAGCAAGAGGAAATGCAGATGAGCAAGAGGAAATCCAGATGAGCAAGAGGAATGCGGCCAAAGGTCATGCGACTTGAGGAAATGCAGCCAGAAGTCATGCGACTTGAGGAAATGCAGCCAGAAGTCATGCGATTGAAGTCCATGCGCCTGAATGCCATGCGACTAAGGTTCATAGGAATGGAAGTCATGCAACTAAAGGTCATGCGCCTGAAAGTTCTGTGACCGAACACTATGCGACTGAGAGTCCATACGCCCCATAGTGCCTAGGCGTTTAGAGATTGTCCATACGCCTAAGTGCTCGTTCGCCCCATAGTGTTCATACGCCTAAGTGTTCTCATGCGCCTGGACGGCCATGCGACTAAATAGTGCTCATACGCCCTAATAGGGCTCATGCGCTCGAAAGAACTTGGTTTACTTTTTGATTTTCGGGGGAATGTGTAGATGTAGGCTTTGACTTGGGAGGTTCCCGGGGGTTCTTGTAAGTTGACTTTTGAGGTCATAAACGATGTGTGGGCATTGTATGATGATGATGTTATGCATGATGGTATGTGTGATGTATGTTTTGTATGCATGCTGATATGTATGAAGATTGGCATGATCTTGTTGATGTTCCTGCTTATGTGTGATTATTTTTCCCGTGGCTTTATGTTGAATGTTAATGAATGAAATGAAAAGTATAATGTAACATAAAGTGGAAGATAATGAAAAGAGGAACGTAATGAAAGAATGCATGCATTAATGAATGAATTGATAGGATCGTGTACTGGACGAAATACTAACTGATATACGTGTATACCAAGTCAAATAGTGCGGAATCCTATTTGATTGGCGATCCAATCAATGAGAATGCACGTAGAAACAATTATGGATTGAATCTAAATGTTAAGAACGATTGGTAATTGATCTAGTGCGATCTATGAACTTGGAACAGGTTCTTAGAGGTCTCTGGACGGCTAGGGTACGATTTAGTATGTAGATTTTCGAAGTGTTATACTTTTTCACGATTTAAGTGGTATTTATAGTTTAGGGTTTCTCATTAGGGCAACTGAACCATTAGCATGGTTCAGTCGTGCGATTGAGTCATGCGGTTGATCCATTCGCACGACTGAGTGTTCAGTCATGCGACTGAGTCAATCTCATGTTACAATCATGCGACTGATCCAGTCTCCTGGTTTAGTCGTGCGACAGCTTCATTAGCATGAAGTTGTTCATGCGTATGGTCCATTAGCATGGGCCATTCGCATGAGAACTTCACACGATTAAGTTTAACCATATTTCTCAATCATTATTAACTAAGAACTATGTAAACAACCACAAACCTTTATCGTTAGTTCAATAAGCGTTATTACATAATAAGCAATGAAATATTCAACATTATAAGCACAACCACATATTGTATTTCATTAAGTACCCATTCTATTACATATGTGTAAGAAAATAAAGACATTTTACATTAAGCTCAAAAACTTGGTACACATGTATCTACAAACTCCCCCTTGCACCTAGTTTCATCTACTGTCTTACATTCTTCATAAGCTCCTCATATTTCTTGTACTTCCCCTCTCTTGTAACTCCTGCATGTATTTCAAATGCAAAGCAGAGTCTAATAACATTTTGGAATTGTAGGGCTTGTACAATATCTTGCGTATCATAGAACAGTGGCCACTTGTATAAGGTGTAAATATCATCAGCCGACACGTTAATGAGCCACATGGGCTCAAACACCCTGATAGTTTCCATAGTACCATTTCTGTTCAACACTATGACCGCCTCACCTGTTCTCCAATCGTAGTACCATCACTTGAAGTGTGGAGTGAAGTCCTATGGCATTTCTAGTAGAGGAATTCTAGACATCATGCGCGAAGGACTCCACTTCAGCATTGTTTTCGGTTTTCCAGTAATGGCCTCAACTTCAGATCTTCTGATATACCTTGTTGGTTGTTAAGGTTTGAAGTTGACCCACCAGGTGTGGTACTCTTTCTTTAAAGCAGCTTCAAACTAGCCTTACATCTTACGAGGATCAGCATATAGCAACTTCAATTTTGCTAGCTGGTTAAGCTCAAAACCCGGAAGAGTCTTCAGATCGTGTGGGAATCTGAAGTACTCGATCTCCTTCTCTCTTTTAATAGCATAAACGTTAAGATCTTCAAAATAGGCCCACGCTATAATTTTTCCTCACACCTTGTGATGCTTCTTCACTTTATAGAGTTTGGTGTAGACATTTGACTTTGGAGCAGTACGTAGGGCTCTAATTTCTAGAAAACATGCTACCCATTCAGTCTTTCTGATATTGACATCGGCGTCTAAGGCTTGTGCTTGGTTTTACTTCCTTTCCGACTCTTGCTCCATCTTATCCAGAGTTTTAAAAGTATCACTAACAAGAGAATCACCTAGATTAGGGACTACATTTCCCTCATTGTCAGCATACTCTAGATAATGCTATGCAATGACATCTTCAATCTCTATCTCGTCTATGTCATTTAGCTCATCGTCACTTTCCATGTTTACTGTAGGAGCATCCTTCATGATCTCGTCAGGATTCAGTCAGATATTTCGGCCAATTGCTCATCAGTGAGATCATGAATTATGTCTTCTTCTTCAGGAGTGTAACTCACAGATCTCCTGACTATCCCTTGCGGATCAAGAATTATTGTGAGTTGAGTCTTGATCTGTTGAAGGGGAGCAACATTGTATTCATCTCTTTGAAAATTTGGATCTACTTGATTTAAAACATATAGCACATCAACCATTAGTCAATAATCAAAACAGTAAACATCAAATATATACATAAACATTAATTACATAATATTAATCCAAAATTCCATTACAAAGTTTTCAAGTACATAAATATCTAAACATTACTTTTCACCTGAATAGCCGGCGCGTCACTAGGAGGGGCAGAAAATGAGGCTCCTTGGTCTTGATTTCTCTTTGTATGTCTCTCTTGACCTTGAGCTGAGGTAGATGTAGCTGCATCTCCTTCTTCATCATCATCATTGTTCTGCCTTTCTCTTGTCTCTTCTTTATCACTTGTCTCATCATCATCACTCTCATCATCTTACCACCACCATCATCATCATCATCTCCTTCTCTTATCTTGAGAGGCTCATCCTTTGATCCTTTGAGCTTGAGCATGATGGTCTTGTTAGAAGCCTCCAACTCCTCTATCCTCTTTGCTGAGTGGACATTTTGGGGTCGGTATAGATGTGGGTGATGGTGGATGAGCTGTAGTGGTGGTGGATGGGATGTTGGTAAGTGGTGGAGCGGGTGTGGTAGTGGTGTGTGAGGTGGTAGTGGTGGTGGCAGGTGGTGTGGTAGCAGTGGTGGTGGTAGTGGTGGAAGGTGTGGCTGAGGTAGTGGTTGTGGTGGTAGATGAGGTCAAGGTAAACTTCAGTCTTTTCCCCTTCTTACCATAGGGGTGAGCCATCCTCTTCTTCCTTGTGCCTCTAGACGCTAAGGCTCCCCCTTGGCTGCTGGACAGGTCCGAGGCATATGAGGGATCCCCAGCAGCAGCATCCCCAGACTTCCCTAGGCGTCCACTAACCGCCCTCAAACCTCTCTCTGTGGCAACCACCATGCTGCGCACAATCCTCGTCAGAGGCTCCTCATCACTCTCTTCCTCATCGGGAGGACAGAAAGCCTGGTGAAAGCTAGCAGTGGTGGCATCAATATGAGTAGGGGGTGGAGATGTAGTATGTGCAGGGCTGGCCCTAGAAACAGCGGGGCCAGAATCTCCACCCGTGTCTCCGTCATCATCATCGGAGTCATCAGATGGAAAAGCAATCTGCTCAACATCCGAATCACTCTCCTCGTGGAGCCACTTACGCCTTCCCGGTGCCACGTACTCCACTTGGGCCAGATGCCCGATCAGTCTCTTAACAGGGGGTTTGACCTACTTTCCCCTGTAGACCTTCATGCGGCCTAGTATCGTGTCATCCATCACCTCCAGTGACACTGCATCCTGGCTCTCCTTAGGCAGAGAGGGCAGCATCTCATCAATAATCATTTGGAGAAACCTCGGATACATGAAAAACCCTCTTTGCCTTTAGCCTCCAGATTCGTAATCAGGTATGAGAATATCATGCTCGAGAAGCTTAAGGGGTGGTTCAGTACTTGTGCCACGTAGGCATTCTGAATCTGGTCTGAAAGATCATCAAAGCCACCCCTCCTCGAAGCTAAGCACTTAATATGACATGTGCTAAGTACTTGTAGTAGGTACACAAGTTGCTCTTGTTGAGCACACCTGCATTTATGTCCCCAGAGTACTTAATCCTAAGGAAACACCCTCTCACTGTCAGAGGGTGTAGTCTGGTCAGGTGATCTACATCATCACCCAGATCTAGCACTCGACGAATATTAGCAGCTGTCACCTCTATATCCATCCCAAAAATAGTACTTTGGATGCTGTACGGCTCATGTGAATGATCAACCGATGCCCCCTCCCAAAAAGCCTGCTGTATAGACCTATAGGGAGTGCATAGTGTAGATATGGCTCTATGGATCCGTGACCTCTTCAGAAAAGCTATAATGCCAGCAAACTCGGCAACGTTCCAAGTTGTGGTGTCCAGATGTGCACAAATATTGTGCTTGGGGTTTATGGTCCACCTATCAGCTATCAATCTGTAACACACGGAGCATACGAGTTAGATCATCACCCAACAGAAACCCTGTTTGAAATTAGTTTGGTTCAATCATGCGATTGAACCATACGACTGGGTTCCGTCGTTTGACCTAACATGCCACTGGATACAATCGGGTGACTATTCATGCGATTGAGTTCAATCGAGTCACTGAACTTGCGATTGGTTCAGTCAGCCGACTGGGCTCATTCGTATTATTCATTCGGCCGACTGAGTCATTCGTCCAGTTTAGTCGGGCGATTGTAGTTCATCCGGGTGTCCGGTCGCATGACCCATTGTTTGTTCGACTGAAATTTGAATTTTGACCAAATGTTAAAATTAGACATCGTGTTTTGGTTCATTAAACTCGCAATCACTTAAGTTAGCACCTAATAACTTTGATTTCAACATTTTACTTAGTTTATTTAGGTTATTTGTCCAATTTAACTCTCAGTTCTTGTTACGGCCGAATTTTGTCATTTTGGAATCAAATCGACTGAAATTTGGTGAGATAGCACCGCAATGTACCTGTGTAAACACTAGAGATCATCAAAATATTGAAATAGGGTGTCAAATTCGGTCAGAGGAAATTTTGGTAGAGTAACGGTAGGCTGTGCGATTTTAGGGCGAATGGGGGTGATAAGTTTATGCGATCGACTATGGCCCTATTTATACTGAATCTGATTTCATTCGCTCGACTGGATCCATTCGCTCTTTTCCTTCGGGCAATTGGATCTCAGTCGTTCGATTGGTTCAGTCGATTACATCCAGTCGGCCGACTGGGTTTCAGTCGGACGACTGACTCATTCGCAAACTCCATTCGGGCGACTGGCTCAATCTTGTAAGCCATTTGTGTGAATGGTTCATACTCATGCTTCATTCGGTTGTCTAGTGCATCAGTATGGTCCAATCGGACGACTGGTCCATACTCATGGTCCAGTCGTGCGAATGGATCATACTTATGGTATTGACTTTATGACCAATTGACATTTTACACCATTTAACTTATTGATTAAACATTTTGAGCATTTGATCATCTCAGACATGATCCTTTTAACTTTGAAACCTTTTGATCACCTCAGACGTGATCCTTTTAAAACAATTTGTCACCTCAGACGTGACTCATTTTACATTTGAAAACACGTTTGGTCACCTCAGTCGTGACCCTTTTATGTGATTAAAACCCAGATTGAATTCCACGTCATAGTCCAACCTATAAACCTAAATTGACACACTTAAACAAAAGAAACTATTAGAAATAAGGACAGAATTTAAGACATAATTTTGTGATTTGGTGGGAGGTGGAAATCCTAAGATTGAAATCTAATAGATTTATTTCTTGAACATGCAGTTTCAAGTTATTTTGACCATAACTGAAACGGTTCATTATGGAATCATACAGGTAATCAAATCATTCAGGACGTGTTACTAAAAACATTTGATGCTAGATTCTTGTTTTCGTCGAGAGTCATTAGCAAATTCAGGAAATCATACTAGTACTATAAGACGCACACTTTGATTTGGACTTTCAAGAATTTCAGCCATGATGATTGTCAATATATTTGTCCACATAAATCCATACACAGACTTTTGACACAGATTGGTGATGGTTTAAGGTTTAATTATTTCAACAAGCATTTGTGGATCCCACGCTTATATGGTAATCAACATTCCTTATGAGAATTTTGAGCGGTCTGCGGATATTTTGACAAGAAGAAACTATTCTTAGAGCTTTCAAAGAGAAGCCAAGCCTTAGGTCATTGCCACCACACAGCAGAGAGGCGGCAAACAACAATGAATTCTAGAACATATAGGTTATGCTTATCCTCAGGTCAGTGCCACCGCACAACAGAGAGGCACATAACCTATCTTCTTGTTTGAGCAATTTAATTTTGTTGCACAAATCGCACCAACAACGTAGGTTATCAGTTTGATTGCTTTTTGCATTTTTTAGCATGTGCTTTACTCATACATTGGTCATCCGCACACATTTGTGGCGTTTATTTTGCTCGTCACCCCCTATTGGAACTTTGTTGATTGTGTTAACCAGAGATAAGATGATAACCCACAGCTTGTTGAATAGTTTAGTTTGATCTTGAGATCACCAAAGAGGTCTACTTATGTATTGTGTTGAATCTACCGACATATCATCTAATCGTCTAGCAACCTCTAGGTCTACTTTCTCCGTGTTACCTTAGTAGTCGCTAGTTTTACTATCATTTTCCTTTTCTTTTGCTTAGACTTCTCATACTTGTACTTTGAACTTTGCATCTAATTCAATTTAAATCTTTTAAAGTCCCAAATGCTTTGTTCCTGTGTACTATCATTTTCCAAAGTCGTTGAATCGATATCTCGGTTACGATCTCATTTCTATCAGCTAGTCTCCTCCTCCCTCGTTTATTATATTATTATTATTATTTAATTACTGACTTAACCTATTCTCCCCCCCCCCCCAAATTCTAAAACCGTAAACAATTTGCGTTTTTTAGGATTTTAATAGGTGAAGAGTTGAAACCAAAAATTAAATTAAATAAACAAGAATAAAAGAAAATAAAAGAAAATAAAAGACAAAAGACTTGACGCATCGGACTAGACCTGTTCATCATATGGAATTACATCACTTTTTTTTAACGCCGTTGACCTCTAGCAAATATAGAAAACGTGGTTTATCAAAGGCTTTTGTATAGAGGTCAGGGCGTTGAAAATCCGTATTTATTTTAACAACATCGATTAGATTCTTTTCAAAACAATCACGTATAAAGTGATATTTTATGCCGATGTGTTTGGTCTTAGGATGTTGGACAGGATTTTTAGTAATGGCTATTGCAGCAGAATTATCAACAAAAGTAGGGCTGTTAGAAAATTTCAAAAGGTAGTCACGCATCTGCTGTTGAATCCAGATGATTTGAGAACAGCAGCTTGCCGTAGCAACATATTCAGCTTCACAAGTTGACAACGCAACTGATGTCTGCTTCTTACACTGCCACGTGACTAATCTTCTCCCAAAAAATTAACAACCTACTCAGATGGATTTGTAGTTCATGTTGCAGCCGCCATAATCCGAATCACTTTACGCGGTTAACTCGAAGTCATCGTCATGAGAATACCACAATCCAAGGGTGGGTGCACCCTTCAGATAACGAAATATCCTTTTAACCCCAATCAGATGGTTAACTTTGGTTTTGCCTGATATCTTGAACAAAGACATGTTGCATACATAATATCAGGTCTTGAGGCAGTGAGGTACATGAGGGATCCAATCATTCTTTGGTACATGGTGGCATCAACCAGATCACCATTCTCGTCGGGTGCTACGTCATGTAACCCGAGAAAGAACTTCATCTCTCCCATGGCACTCATTTCAAATTCTTCCTTCATCACTGCTTCAAATTCTTTACATAATTCTTCGTTCTTGGAACCGAAGATTATGTCATCTACGTAAATCTGAACCAGCAGCAGATCACCATCTTTCTCTTTGATGAACAGTGTACAGTCAATTACACCTTTGCGAAATCCGTGTTTCACCAGGTGAGTTGAGAGTTTTTCATACCATGCTCTCGAGGCTTGGTGAAGCCCGTAGAGAGCCTTATCTAGTTTGTAAACTCTGTCCCGATGATATGGATCCTCAAATCCCTCGGGTTGACTAACATACACTGTTTCTCGGATTTCACCATGAAGAAATACACTCTTACATCTAATTGATAGACTTTAATCTTCATGTAAGAGGTATAGGATAGGAGGATACAGTTGGCTTCCATTCTCGCCACAGGTGCAAATACTTCATTGTAATCTATTCCCTCGACTTGTTGAAATCCTTCAACTACAAGCCGAGGCTTGTTCCTGACGATGACACCTTGATCATCTTTCTTACACTTCAAGACCCATTTAGTACCAATGACTTTAGCACCTTTAGGTCTATCTCCATACACCTAACTTCTTGAACTGAAGAAGTTCTTCTTGCATGCCACCGACCCATGCCTCATCATTTAAGGCTTCACTAATGTATTTTGGCTCAAACTGAGACACAAAACAATGATAAGCACTCTTGTGAAGGTATCCTTTTTCCATGACCGAGGTATAATTAGCTGAATATAGCTGATTTCTAGTCTGAACTCCTAATCTTACATCCCCAATGACATTGTCCTGAGGATGATAGACATTTATGCGTGATCCAGGAGTGGTGGGAACAACTACCTCAAAATCAAGATTATGAACATTTGGTTCTGTATCTGAGGCAGAAGGAGTGTGAGGTTCTAAATACTTAGAGGCATCAATGTCAGATGCTTGTGGACTTGCAGTAGGAGGAACCTGTTGCTCCTGAGTAACCTGATCATTCTCCATGGCTTCTTCATCCGAGGAAGAATCACTTACCTCGAGTGCTCCCCCTGAGTTGGTTGGTGATTCACCTTGTGAGCCAGATGATGTAGATTCCTGTGAAGGTGTGTTTAGAACATCATACATCATTTTGGCTGCTAACTCATCATCAGACATGGAGAGAGGGATGTTGAAGGACTTGAAGAATCCATCATAGTCGAAAAAGAAAGCGGGTCCTTTTCCAGCAGGAGGGGTGGTGTATCTTTGAACATCGACGTTACACCACACCTCTACTTGACTCGTTGAGTTGTTGTAAACTCTCTTATTCTGTATGTTGTATCCTAGAAAGATGCCCTCTTCAGCCTTCTCGCTATACTTCCCATCCTGAGTTTTCTTCAACAATGTGCATGGTGCTCCAAACGGTTTGAGATACTCCAGATTTGGTTTACATTGTTGAAGTAACTCATAATACGTCTTGCCATGACGTTTTACTACCAGAACTTGATTTAACGTGTAACACGCATCGGCTACCGCCTCATTCCAAAATTGAATAGGCAGTTTCGAGTCTGCCAGCATTGTGTGTGTGGTTTCTATTAAGTTGTGATTCTTTCTCTCACCAACCCCATTCATCTGAGGAGTGTAGACGGAAGTGAACTCATGCACAATTCCCTTTTCTTTGCAGAAAGCCTCCATCCACTGGTTCTTGAACTCGGTTCCGTTTATGAGGTTTTATTGAGTTGAAGAGACGTTTATGTAGTTGATTGGGGTCAGGTAACCGATTACACTTAAACGCCAACCGTTTGACAATTAAACTCTCATAATAATCTAATTAATCAAACCAAAATGATCATTAAACTATTCCTAAGCTTTTAATAAACAAAATTTCATCTGAAACTCACACACACTCCACATTCAATCATTATCTTCCTCGCGAACGGACAACATATTCGAACTTCATCAACCAGTCATCATAAACCAAAATTGGCAGAGGGCTTTTGATCACGGAGACCATTAGAAGCTTGCTACTCAATCAATTTAATTACTATCAACGTTTGTATATGGAATCATACTCGATCATAGTCGCGACAGTTTTTCACCTTGTAACTTTGATTCGAACATTATCCTAGTAATACTACCCACACACACACTCGGTTTCACTTGGGGATTAAAAGCCCCAAGGTTAATTTCATTAACATAATCAATCCGGGGTTAATTTGGATCCAATTGAATCTAGGGTTCTTATGATTTGGGGTTATCTTTGTAACTGTGTCTTATAATTTGAAAACCATTCCATACCATGGCCACGACCCTGGTTTACTGGTTACTCACTCACATTCAAAGCTTGAGGTCCCGGGTTCCAACCGGGCACCCTCAAAATATTTTTTAGGCTTTTTCAGCCTCTAAAAATATAGAAAATTTTCCAAATATTATAAAAAATAGTTTTGTAATCTTTATTTATTTTCTAAAGCTAACTAATTATTTTCTGTAAATTTATCATTTTAAACCCTTTAACATTTTTTATAAAATATTATTAACAAATATTATGCTAAGTTTATTTTTATAAAATAGACATTATATAATAGCTTAAATTATTAAATTGTTATTAATCACAATGTTATCTTTAATTATAGATTAATTATGATAATTATAAAATCTTATTTACATTTTATAATTAAATTTCATAAATTATTATAAAGGATTTAATTCCTTTAAAATTGTCTAAATGGTATTTTCTTTTATTGGACTAATATATTATATATATATATATATATATATATTATATATATATATATATATATATATATATATATATATATATATTATATATTATATATATACATATATATATATATATGTATATATATATAGATACATATATATATATATGTATATATATAGATACATATATATATATAATATATATATATATATATATGATTCATTAACTAGCCTGATAAAAACCCCCAAATTCTTATCAAAACCTAGTTCAGTTTAATTGTTAATCTTATCATTAAACTTAATCTTGTAATATATATACGTTTAGGTACCTTGTAAAGGAATTCGTTGGAACATTATTTATTCTTATTATCATCTTACATACTTATTGATCACGTGAGTTTTCTTGCCCCATTTTGTTATTCTTTCACACCTTTTTGGGGTGAAACATGTTAATCTTATCAAACTTACACTTGTAAACACTTTATACTTGTAACGCACTTGCAATTCATATTTATATTTTGTCATGGTTATTTATGTTATTATGAGTATTATATGAGATACATTATACGTTGACAATCATTAACTATTGCTAGCCTGGTGAGATCATAGATGTATGGGCCTGACAAGCCTATTTGGTTCTAAAGCCAATGTATTGCTGGCACCTGATGATGTTTGACTTGTTCATCATGGGAACCAAGTACACTTAGCTGATCATTATAAATCTTGGTTAGGCCCCGTTCCCAATAAGCCTCACAGTTCGTTAATCATAGCACAAAATCATTTTAATAACAAAACAACACAACAGAAGTAATTAGACATTCATTTAAAACTTGGAAATCATATTGTACTCATACACTTGTCCTTCGTTTGTAAATAAAACATAGTACTTTTTCTTGAATTACAATAAAAGATTTCACAAACAGGAATGCCATCCATAGCTCTCCAAGTAGCCCCCAGGTGCCATCCTTAGCATTAGCAATTTACTTGCCAATTATTATGCATAAAAGCCAACTTTGCTAAGTGAGTTCTAGTTTTAGTTACTATAAGAAAATATAAACTGTATTTATCATATAATGACCATGCATACATCGTAATAAATAACATTTGCGTCTTAATAAGAATGTTCATTATCTTTCATTCTTTCATTATCTTTCACTTCTTTATCAACAAGATTGTACATACCAGAGCTCCATATTGATCGACAATGAATGTTGATCCCTATCGGTACACATCATCATGGTAGCTAACCCCCGACAGTTGATCCACACTGCAAACTCATGAATACGGATCAATCATCATACATCAGACTCATGTAAGTGAAGTCTATCATAGTGCTTGCAAGACTTTTCATCATCAAACGGGCCCAGGGGTAACATTCATTAAGTTTCACTTTTCATTAATATCATCTTTCACTTTATTATATAATACTTAACTTATTATGCACATAGCATGTCAAGTACTAGTCATCATTAAACATAACTGACCCTCCACGGGACAGCGGGGGTTTGGAGGCGGCAACCCCTGACAGCGAGGTCCTAGGGGCAGAAACCCCTAGTGGGGTCCAAGGGGCAACGCCCCTGGCTAGGGTTGCGCTGCCAGGTTAGCGTGAAACTTTTTTCTTATTACACTTTTGTATATCACAATTCGTTATAGGAAAATCGATCTTCCTATTAAAATCTCATAAAATTCCTATCATTTAAAAACGTAAATTTAGTATGCATAATAACCCCAAAACATGGAAAAACTTACAAATAAGGGGATCTAGAACTCACCTAGATACCGTGAGAAATTTCTAAACTAAGCTTTCTAGGCTAGGATCACACTACATAGCCCGCAAATAAGTAACACTTAAATAGGTTAATTTCTGCCTAAATTCGCTGCTAATTTAGCTGCTAATTTCGCTGCTAATTCGCTGCTAATTTCGCTGCCAGAAAAGTAGTTTCGCTGACAGTTTCGTTGACAGTTTCACTACCAATTTTGCATGGCAGTTTCGCCCGACTTTCGTTGTAATTCCATGGTTGCGAAATTATCGGTGAAACTATAGTTTCGTAGAAAAACCACAGTTTTGCAACTTGAATATGCAAATTCGCTGGATGCATAGACAGTTTCGCAGATCGTATAAAATTACGAACCAGCCCGTTCTTATCCCAAAACCGCAACTTTTTACATCCAATATCTTAGTTTATCATCAATGAGGCTAAATCTAAGCTTTTTACATGTTTTCGTATGTAAAAATGTGACCTTTATGCGATTCTTTGCAACTTTTCAAAACACAAAACCCTAGAATCCAGGTTTGATCTATAGAAGGATTTAAAGGCTGATTCTTACTTGGATTTGTTGCTCCTTTCTTATGGTTTGATGCTCTAACACCCAGATCTTCACTTTCTCTCTCTACTTTCTCTCTCTACAAATTTTGGAGGCTCGGGTTCAAATGAGGGAGATGGTGGCTAGTTAAATGTGTTAAAAGGCTGATTATGGGCCCTAATCACTTAGGCTCTTGCCCATAAGCCTAATTTCGCCCGTAACCCATTTCCTTCATATATTAAATACACACTAATTAAGCCCATTATCCTTGATGACTCGTTTGACTTTTCAGGGTGTTACATGGTCAAGGTTTGATTATAGCTATATGTGTTCTATAAACTTACATAACTCATAACCTTTGACAAGAATTGCTACTTGTAAATCTTTGATATATTTATGTATTTTAAACCTTGAAAACTCACCAACTTCCATAGTTAACCTTTATTTTTTACACGTTTCAGGAAATTCCCAAGTTTGAAGTCATCTTTTGAAGTTTGCACAAATCTAGGATTTGGACCTAGAATAAAGAATAAAATGTCTTGGATTATTTCATCTTATGTTATCTTTGTTTTCTTATTTGAGACTTATGGTTGTAATTTACATGTGTAAATTATGATAATAATATTTTGATTAAATGATAGCATTATGTGGTTGTGAACAATCTTAACCCTCACATCTCGACAATTTTGCCATCAAGGTTGGGGTGTGACAGATTGGTATCAAAGCCCATAACTATAAGGATTTAGGTTATTAGAAATTGTGACATAGACTATAGTTTATGCATGAACCTTATAGAAGAATCTTTATATTCTTGTAAATTTAAATTGTTGCATGCTACATGATGTTATCTCATTAGGGAATTCTTTTTATGTGCAATTTGATGCCTTTAGTTAGGTTGCCTTGTGTTGATACATCATGTTCCTAGTTTATGTTCTTAAATGAAAAAGTCTTTCATTTCTTACACATACGTAATGTGACTTCTTAATGAAATATGATATGCATCTTGATGTTTATTTGTCTTTGAGTATTTTATGTTATTATTGTATTTAGTATAATTCATGTGTATGAACATTATATATAGGTTTGAGGTAGTTGTACATAGTTCTTAGCCAATAATGATTGAGAAATGTGTTCAACTTAGTCGGGTGGTTATTTGTGCTAATGGGCCATAGTTATGGACCATATGCACGAATGAATCATACTTATGGACCAGTTGCACGACTAAACCAGGAGACTGGATTAGTCGTATGACTGAGACATAAGGTTGATTCAGTCGCATGACTAAACCTTCAGTCGTGCGTATCAATCAACTGCATGAGTCAGTCGCATGACTGAACCATGCTAATGGTTCAGTCGTACGAATGAAACTGAAAACCTATAAATACCACATAATTCATGGAAAAACGAGTGACTTTGAATATTCACAAACCCTAGTCGTCCAGAGCGCCCTAAGCAGCCTATTCAACTTCATAGTTCGTTCCTGATTGATTTCTGCTCAATTCTTAACGTTTGTTTCATTGTTAGATCGATCAGGTTGTCAGTCTCACTGATTGGATCGCCTATCAAATAGGATTCCGCACTATTTGATCTAGTCTCACGCAGAATCCGTTAGACTCCATACAAAAACGGTCCTAATAAGTGGTATCAGAGCTTTGGCTCGTGATTTTGCATGGATTCAATTGGTTTTGGTGTTACAACCAACGATTTCAATCAAAAGAGTCACCTTTTTGCTTCAAAAAGTGTTTTTGATGATTTCATGTGTTAAAGTTTCAAATTTTCATCAAACGACAGTTTAGGTTTTCTAGAAAATTCATATTTTGTGTCAAAGTGTTGAAATATTCGATTTTTCAAACACAGCAGCCTTCAGTCGCACGATTGGACCATTCGCACGACTGAACACATTCGTATACTCTTATTCGCATGACTGAACTCAGTTGTATCACTCGTTCGCACAGTTAAGCAACTCTAGTCGGTTGATTACAATCGCCCTGCTCATTCACATGACTGAATTCAATCGCCCGATTGAAATCATTCGTATGTTTCATTCGCATAAGTGACCCATTCGCATAGCTCATTCGCACGAGTGAATCTTTCATGTTCTAAGTTTACCAAGTTTAAAGCAATGGAAGACCAGTTTGTTGCATTCACTGTTAAAAGGACTCGTGTATCTAGAACCCTTCTACTTCTAGAGAATGAGATTGGAAACCACAACAAACAGCCAGAGCTATTAACTTTGGATGTATACCCAAAGTGGAAACAGCGGTTTGAAATCTACTTGAATGGAGTTGACCCAAACCTTTGGACATCCATTGAGACTAGGTACATGGTACCAGTCAGTGTTAATGGAGCTAAATTAACTTTGGGAGGAATGAGTGAATCCCAGAAGACTCTGTATAGTTAAATTAACTTTGGGAGGAATGAGTGAATCCCAGAAGACTCTGTATAATGCTGAAAAAGAAAGTATATGCCTTGTTGACTCAGTCTATACCTAAGGACGTATTTCATTCTCTAAGAACAAGCAGTCTAAGAAATTATGGGAGGCCTTGGAAAAGAGATACGAAGGAAATGCAACTCTGAAAGCACTGAAGGCAAAAGCTCTTAAGAAGGAATTTGACAATTTCACTCCGACTAGGAATGAGAGCTTGGATGATATCATTGATCAATTCTATCATCTAATGAGTGAGTTGCACACTCATGCGTGACCACATCTATGGAAGATAAGTCTCTAGTTTTGCTGATGGTCTGCTAGACAAATAGGATACATTTGTGTCTAATCTGAGACAAAACGACACTCTTGCTACTTCAGACATAAATTATTTCATTTTGAAGTTAAGGGAGGAAGAACTACATATGAATACAAGTCAAAGAAAGGATCCTATGCTCAGAATCCTGCACTATACAATTCAGTTCCAACTCCGGCTAGTTCAGGTGCACCACTACAAACGGCGTTTGTGTCTACCAAGTTGAAGACCGAGAATCTCAAAAATGTCACCGTGGAAGTTGCTAAAGAGCACATGGACCTTCTAGTTGTTGTTGTTCAGTTTTATGATGGATTAGTTGCTGGTAAGATTGGAAACTGTCATCTTGCTGACGAGCACTATGAGCAAGTTGATGAAACTGAGCTAGAACGCATGGATATTATGTGGACCTTGGCTAGTGCTGTTAGAAGAGCTAAGAAGTTTGTTAAAAAGATGGGGCAAAATTTGGTTGCCACTAAAGATACAACATTTGGATTTGACAAAACCAAAGTCACGTGTTTCAATTGTGATGAAAAGGGGAACTTCAAACATGAGTGCGTAAAGCCAAAGAAGACTGGAAATGGAAATCATTTTCCCACATTCAACTGACAAGACAAGGATAATATTGGAGCTTCATTGTCAAGTAAAGGGACTAAGGCTTTGGCTGCTCAAGGTGATGAAGGACTAGACTGGTCTTTCTGATTTGTTTCTGAGGGTGAATCAAACATTGCTTTAGTTGATACATTGGATGATGGATCTGCAAGTGAAGGAGACATCATAGCTAAGCATACACTTTCAGATATCGAAGAAGCTATGGATGTCGTTGATCATTTGGTTGAAGAAGAGCTTAGTGCTACCAACTCAGAATCTTCAGTCACCGAAGACTGTGACACTTCTTTGATGGTTAATTCGTCTAGTTCTACACAGGTATATTCTAAAGATGAATTATTTGAAAAACGTGCATGTACTGAATATGATAAATTTAGGGAAAGCATTGATTTAAAATTTTCTAGGTTATTAAAACATAATTATAATATAGTAAATGACTTACAACTCTGCACTGAAGCAAATCATATTTTAAAGCAAAATGAGTGCAGCTTCAAAGAAAAGATAGAACTGTTGGGGAAACAACTAAGGGAAACGGAGGTTGTTGACTTAAATCAATCAAATGACATCAAGTTTTATTTAAATTCTTTGGGGGAAACTAAAAAGAAAAAAGCAATTTTGCAAGTCGAAGTTCAATCATTAAAACAAAAACTGCACAGATTGGCAAGTTTTTCTCACATAGTTAAGAACCTAGTGAAAGAACGGAATGACGGGGAAGGTCTGGGTTATAAGGTAGTACCTCCACCACATGCAATCCTTTTGAACACTAAATGTAGACCAATTAATAATAACCTAGTAAAGGATCATGTGGTGTCTACTCCTTTGGTCAGTGATCCAGATTCTATGGGTAAACTTGTGAAATCTGTCACTAAACAAAATGATTCTACTTGGGATCAAAAGATAAGATACCTGTTGAGGATTTGGGTGATAAAATTGAAAAGGTTAAATTAGGGTCAGGTTCACAAACATCTATTTCAGAACCTAAAAGGTCTAATCCTATGAATCTTAAACATTTTGATCATCAAAATCCTAATAAAATGAAAGTGAAAGATGTCCAAACTGTCAAAAAATTAAGTTTGTTAAAGAAGGTGAAACATCTAAAAAGGAAGAGAAACAACCCAACCGGACATATCTCAAACCCCGACCAAACTCAACCCCACATCAAAACTTTGCTCAAACTGTCGAAAGGAGATCCTATACAGTTATGGAAAACGAGGACATATCTCTCCAAATTGTCCTTATTATCATACACCTAAAAGGAAAATTGAACTTTTTGATGAAAAACCAAGATTTTCTAAAATTAGATCTAATACTCCTCCAACATACCAAAGTGAGGACGTGTCACCTAAGGTTACACCTAAGATTATTAGTGAACCTAAATTTCAAACCATAAGCCAGTCGTCTGTTTACCATAAACAGGCCTTACACAAAACTGGTTTATGGAAGAGAAAAACAAGTAATATATTTGTTAGTGAGAACAAGAATAAGAAAGATGTGCCCTCATCCTCTGAAGGATAGTGGTTTGAGTTCATGATGTGTGATAGCTCTGGGACACCCAAGCTAGTTAAGGCTTGGGTCCCAAACCTGAACTAATCAATTCCTTTGTATGTGCAGGGTGTCCGCTACAACGCTATCATTAATATCTAGATTATTGATAGTGGGGCTTCCAGGAACATGACCAGGAATTCGTCTCTCCTTTTCAATGTTAAGCAAATTAAAGGGGGACACGTATCATTCGCTGGGAATAAAGGAGGTTACATCACCGCTCAAGGCGAAGTGGGAAATGAGAAAGTGAAGTTTGACAAGGTCAACTACATTCAGCAACTGCAAAAAACAACTTGCTTTCTATCTCCCAAATCTGTGATAGGGGATTCAAGGTTATGTTTGACAACAAGAAGTGCAACATATTGAAGAAGGAGTATGTTATCAAGGAGGATAAAATTCTAATGTCAGCTTCAAGATATGATGATGTGTATGTCTTGGATCTATCAAAATCCTTCACAACTAAGTCTACTGCCCAGTGCTTCTTGTCAAAGGCAACAGAGAGGGATTCAGTTAATCCTAGAAACATGAATCATCTGGTTCAGAATGATTTGGTGAATGGAGTTACAGTCAAGAATTTTCAGCTCCCAGATTTCTGCGTAGCATGTAAGAAAAGGAAACAGACCAAGAAGTCTAACAAAGCAAAGAAATGTAATTCTATCGACATTCCTCTCAAGCTTCTACACATGGATCTGTTTGGCCCAGTCAGCACAAAGAGCATTGCTGGAGATTGGTACTGCTTTGTAGTAACTGATGATTACTCAAGATTATCTTGAGTGATGTTTCTAAAAGCCAAGTCAGAGGAATTTGAATCATTCAAGCATCTAGTCACTACATTTGAATCACTCTACAAGCTGAAAGTAAGAAAGATTCAATCAGACAACGAAACAGAGTTCAAGAATTAGTGGATGGAGGCATTTTGTAGAGAGAAAGGAATTGTTCATCAATTTACTTCTGCCTACACTCCACAGATGAATAGGGTTGCTGAAAGAAAGAATCGGAGGTTGATAGAGGCAGCAAGGACAATGTTAGCCGACTCTAAACTACCTATTCAATTCTGGAACGAGGCAGTGGCTAATTCATGCTACACTCTCAATCGAGTATTAGTGGTCAAACGTCATGGAAAAACGTGTTATGAATTGCTCCAGCGACGTAAACCCAACTTGGAATATCTAGAACCATTTGGAGCACCGTGCATGCTGTTAAAGAAAACTCAGACTGGGAAGTTTTGTGAGAAGGCAGAAGAAGGTATCTTTCTTGGATATAGTATACTAGACAAGAGAGTTTATAACAACTCAACGGGTCAGGTAGAAGTGTGGTGCAATGTTGATGTCCAAAGATACACCACCCACCTTGTTGGCATAAGACCTTCCTTCTTCTTTGACAATGGTGGATTTTTCAAATCCTTCAATCTACCTTCTTCTCATCCTGATGATGAGTTACCTGCTCAAATGATGTATGATGTTCTGAATACTCCTCCAATGGACTTGACATCATCGGTTCCATTAGACGATACTTCTACCCTTTAGGGGGGAGAGCTTGAGGTAAGTGAGTCTTCTTCTGATGATGAAGTAGTTGAAACTGCAAATTTGGACCAGGAGGAACAGGTTCCTACTACCGAAAGTACACAAGCATATAATCTTGATGCCACTGGAACTTCTGAACCCCATACTCTAACAGCCATAGAAAGTGAACCTAGGATTCAAAATCTGGATAATGAGGTAGTTGTTCCCACCACTCCTGGAAATCAAGTTAATGTGCATGGGTTAGTGTTATGCAAGAAGAACTCCTTCGGTTCAAGAAGTTAAGAGTATGGACTCTTGTGGATAGACCAAAAGGTGAAAAGGTGATTGGCACTAAATGGGTTCTTAGGTGTAAGAAAGATGACCAAGGGGTTATAATCAGAAACAAGGACCGGCTTGTCGTTCAAGGGTTTAGACAAGTCAAAGGCATTGACTACAATGAATGTTTGCACCTATGGCAAGGATGGAAGCAATTCGTATCTTCTTAGCCTATGCATCCTACATGAAGATCAAAGTTTATCAATTGGATGTGAAAAGTTCATTTCTTCATGGTGAAATCCGTGAAACGGTGTACGTCTAGTCAACCCGAAGGATTTGAGGATCCTTATCATCAGGATAGAGTTTATAAATTGGACAAGGCTCTTTACGGGCTTCATCAAGCCCCTCGAGCCTAGTATGAGAAACTCTCTACTCATCTGCTGAAACATGGTTTTCGTAGAGGGGTTATTGACTGCACATTGTTCATAAAAGAGAAAGATTGAGATTTACTACAGGTACAGATATATGTGGGTGACGTAATCTTCAGTTCCAAAAATGAAGCATTGTGTAAAGAATTTGAATCAGTGATGAAAGTTGAGTTTGAGATGAGTGCCATGGGAGAGATGAAGTTCTTTCTTGGGTTACAGGTGGATCAGACACCAAATGGAATCTTCCTACATCAGTGCAAATATTTAGGAGATATCCTTGGTCGGTTCGACATGGAGAATGCAACGATTGCTGGGACTACACTTGCCACAAACCACGATGTGGCACCCGACAAAAATGGTAATCTGGTAGATGCCACTATGTACCGAGGAATGATCAAATCTCTAATGTACCTCATAGCCTCTCATCCTGATATTATGTACGCCACGTGTCTCTATTCCAGATATCAGGCTAAACCAAAAGTGAATCATCTAACTGGGATAAAAAGGATCTTTTGTTATCTGAAGGTACTCCAACACTCGGGTTGTGTATCCTCATGATGACGACTTTAAGCTTATAGCGTATAGTGACTCAGACTATGGTGGTTGCAAGATGAATTACAAGTCAACATCAGCGGGATGTTAATTCTTTGGAAGACACTTAGTCACCTGGCAGTGTAAGAAGCAGACATTTGTTGCTCTGTTAACATGTGAAGCTGAATATGTTGTTGCTGCAAGTTGTTATTCACAAATCATTTGGATTCAACAGCAAATGCGAGACTACGGTTTGAAATTTTCTAACACCCCTATCTTTGTTGATAATTCTGCTGCAATAGCTGTCACTAAAAATCCAGTCCAACACCCAAAAACTAACACATCGGTATTAAATATCACTTTATATGTGACTGTTTTGAAAAGCAATTAAGCGATGTTGTTAAAATTAATACGGATTTTCATCGTGCTGACCTCTACACAAAAGCTTTTGGCAAACCTCGTTTTTTATATCTTTTGGAGGTCGATGGCATGAAAAAGAAAAGTGTTGTGATTCCAGATGAATCGAGTTCT
Organism: Flaveria trinervia; assembly: GCA_025506515.1. Taxonomy (NCBI): domain Eukaryota; kingdom Viridiplantae; phylum Streptophyta; class Magnoliopsida; order Asterales; family Asteraceae; genus Flaveria; species Flaveria trinervia. Next base: position 24,570,344 of record CM046445.1, on the reverse strand, counting down.
TAGTCCAACAAATTGTTCTAATTTTTAATTTTATTTTCCTGTCTTTTAAAATCCAAAAACACAAAAACATTTTCGGTTTTAGAATTTTAGGGGGAGAATAGTTTAGTTTCAGTATTTAATTACTTCAAAAAAGGGGGGCAAATAAGCTGAAAGCAAAGAAATTGAATGTGTGATATTGATTCAAAATTATGGAAAATGATAGTACACAAGGACCTAATTGTTTGGGACATCGAAAGGATTTAAATGATCAAAATGCTATATTCAAAATACAAGTCTGAGAAGTCTAAGCAAAATAAAGGAAAAATGATAGCAAACTAGTCTACTATTGAGGTAACATAAAGAAAGTAGGCCTAGGGGTTGCTAGTTTATTATATGATGTGTCGGTAGATTCAACACAATAGACGAGTAGACTTCATTGGTGAATCAAATTAAAACTAATTTGTTCAACTTGTTGTGGGTTTTCATCTAATCCCTGGTTAACACAATCAACGCATTTCCAATAAGGGGTGACGAGCAAAATAAACGCCACAAATGTGTGCGGATGACCATAAAAATGAGCAAAGCACATGGAAAAACTATTAAGTGCAATCAATCTAATGACTAATGTTGTTGGTGCGTTATGTGCAAAAGAAAAAAATGCTCTAACAAGAAGATAAGTTGTGTGCCTCTCTAGTGTGCGATGGCACTGACTTGAGGATAAGCATAACCTAAATATTAGAGAATTCATTGTTGTTTGTGCCTCTCTGTTATGCGATGGCACTGACCTGAGGCTTGGCATCTCTTTGGAAGCTCTTAGGATAGTTTCTTCTTGTCAAATACCCATAGACCGCTCAAAAATCACCTGAGGAATGTTGATTACCATATAAGTGTGGGATCCACAAATGCTTGTTGAAATAATAAAACCTAACTCATCACCAATATGAGTCATAAATCTATGTATGGATTTAAGTAGACAAAATACTAACAATCATCGTGGTTGCAACTCTCGATAGTCAAATTCATTGTGTGTATCTTACAGCTCTAGTATGATTTTCTGCAAGTGCTATTGACTCTCAGACAAATGAGAATCTAGTATCCAAGTAGATATAAAAGGGTCCCAAATGATTATGATATACCTATATGATTCCATATGAATCTTTCCAGAAATGATAAAAATAAATTGAAGTTGTTCTACTCAGGAGGAAAAATCGGTTAGATGATTTTAAAAGGTTTTCAATCCACCTCAAACCTAAAACACAAAAATATGTCTTGTTTTATTTTAATTCATGTTGTTTTCTGTTGTCATTATATTCTTTGAGTCGATGTCGAACTATATGAAATCTATGAATCACAAATTGAAAAGGTCATGTCTAAGGTGACCAATTGGCTCTCAAATTAAAAGGATCACGTCTGAGGTGATCAAATGATTTTCTATTAAATAGTCATGTCTGAGATGATCATTGGTCATAATGTTATATTCAAAAGTTAAATTTTGAGTGTATGGAAATGTATGAAGTCAAACTCATAAGTATGAGCCAATCGCAAGATTGAATCATAAGTATGAGCCAATCGCAAGATTGAATCATAAGTATGAGCCAATCGCATGATGGAATCATAAGTATGAGCCAATAGCTGCTTGAACCATAAGTATGAGCCCATCACATGATTGGACCATGAGTATGGGTCAACTATGCGATTGGATCACAAGAATGAACCAATCGTATGACTAGATGAAGGAGTCTAAGTCAGTCATACGACTGAACCCCAGTCGCACGAATGAATCATGCGTATTGGTCGAGTTGCACGACTGAAACTTAAAACAGTATAAAAAAGGGGGTCAGTCGGTCGTATACCCTACCACCCTTCAAAACTCTAAAAAAAACCGCCTAATACCCAGACTCTGCCAAAATTTTGATTGTTGTGATTACTCTTCGATTATGATTCTAACTGATATCCTATTCATCTTTAGGTACTTTGAGACTTAAATCGGGTCAAATGAATGGATTAATCAAACCCACAGTGACCAAAATTGTTAAAATCAAGAACCGGGACCATTCCCTAAAATAGACCACTTAAATGGACACAAACGTTGATTTAAATGACACCAAGTGCTATTTCGAGTCCCTGCAAACCTAATGAATCAAAACAAAAAGTGTAATGTAACGTTTTGACAAAGATTCAAATTTATGGTGTCAAACAGTGTAAGATGCGAATGGACACGCATATGAACCTCAGTTGCATGATTGAGCTAGGCGCATGATTCAATCGCATGAGTGAATCAATCAGTGACTCAGTCGCACGACTGACTCAACCGCATGGCATAGCATACGACTAAGCTCAGTAGCAGGATCAATCGTACGATTGAACTCAGTCGTATGGTTCAATCGCATGATTGAACAAGTTGATTAAAATCAACTAAAATTCAATTGTTATCTCTTATGAACAGATCTAATGTATATGTTTCTTGTGTTGCAACAATATGGTTGAGAGATGGACAATGAGCACCAAGCACAACATTTGTGCTCATCTAGATGTTGCGTCTCGGGACGCTTCTGAATTCACGGGATTATTGCCTTCCTAAGTAGATCGAGGATCTACAAGGCCATTTCTACCCCATGCACACCATACTAATAGATTCAACAGGCTTTCTAGGAAAATGCCACAGTTGACAGGTCCTTTGAGCACAACTGTATCCAGAGCTCTACATTTGAACAAGATATTGAGATCAAGGAAGACAACCTTAGGAAAGTCTTAGATTTGGGTGAAGACGGAGCCCATCCAACCAAGCTACATCCCCTGATAGTTCGGGGATGTTTTCTGAGGATCAAGTACGCTAGTGTATAGCCTCCAGACGTGGAGGATTTGATGAGATGTACGACCAAATCCAGAATGCATACGTTGCACTTGTACTGAACCACCCGTTCAGTTTCTCATGTATGCTCTTTTTGTACCTGATAGAGAACATAGAGGCCAAAGGCAGGGAAGGCTTTTGCATGTATCCAAGGTTCTTGCAAATGATTATAGACAAGAAGCTTCCTCTACTACCCAAGGAGAAGGACGATGTAGTGTTATTAGAGGTGATGGATGACACCACCCTCGGTAGGATGAAGGTGTATCGGGGGAAGTAGGTGAAGCCCCTGGTCAGGAGACTCTTTGGCCATCTGGCCAATGAGGATTACGTGGTGCCCTCACGTAAGAAGTGGCGTCATGATCACAGTGACTTAGACATTGAGCCCATAGTGGTTCCTACTGACGAAGATGATGACGATAATGACAACCATGATGATGGTTAAGGTGGTGGAGATGCTAGCCCCAGTCAATCACGAGCCATCGACACGTCTGCCATATCTCCACCACCTCCAAACAGTACTGCATCTACTCCTGAGGGATCTAAGCAAGCTACTTTCCACCAGTACTTCTTGGTAGATGAAAGGGAAAAGTCTGATGATGAGCCCCTCACCGGGAGAGACGGGAGCCGGGTTGTGGCTACCGAGAAGGGGAAAGTGGCGGTTGGTGGTCGCCAAGCTAGTACTAAGGGTGGTGACACTGATGTCACAGATCCGACATACACACCCGACCAGCCAATAAGCTTAGGGGGAGCCCCGATAGCCAAGGGTTCCAAGAGAAGAGGATGGCCCAACCCCATGACAAGAAGGTAAGAGACAGAGGATTACTTTGATCAGTTCTTCCACCACCACAGTGACTACCACCACCACAGCCACCGCCACCACCATAGCCACTACCACCACCACTGTTCCCCATACTAACATCACTACTGCCATCTCTACTACCACTAACACTCCCACCACCACTCATACATTCACACCTACCTCACCCATATACCCAAATTAGTTCCACCTCAAGCACTTCTATTCCTTTTCCCATCTACACAACATCCACCACTACATCCACTACTCCCCAAGCTGGCACATCCACCCAATTCCCACCTACACAGGGCTCTACTCTACCCACTTTTGGGTTAGAGAAATAGTTGGCAAGCCTAACAGACTGGTGCTCAAACTGCTAGCGACATATGATCTGAGAGCCAAATAGATGAATCAGCTGATGGCTGTCAATACTGTACAACGCAAGCAGATTGCGCAGCTTACAGAGAAGAATGCTTCTCATGAGAGAGCTTTAGTTCGAGCTCACCATGCCCTGAAGACTCAAAATAAGCTTGTGATGGCATCCATCAAGCGGATCGAGGGGTTAGAGAAAAAGAACAAAAAGCTTATGTTGAGATTGAAGGGAGCAAAGGGTGAGCCCTAAAGATTAAAGATGATGGAGATTATGGTGGAGATGATGATGATGATTTGACGGATGATGAATCAGAAGAAGATGATGATGACGAGGAAGCTGGAGGAAGTGGAAGGGAAAAAGAGATGATGATGAGGAGGAAGATGATCAAGAAGGTGATGCATCTACATCTGCCTCAAATCAAGCAGAAATGGAGAGGCGCACCAAAAGGGCCTCGTCCTCCGTAGCTCCAGCTGAAAAGACACATCGTCAAGGCAAAAATGAAGCTCAACAGATTGACGATTATGATGTTGTTCCCCTTCAACAAGTCCAGACTCAACTTACTATGATTCTTGATTTGCAAGGGATTGTGAGAAGGTCTATGAGCTACACTCCAGAGGAAGGAGAAATCATCCACGACCTGACCGATGAGCAGCTCGCAGATATGTTTCGACTAAATCCAGATGAGCTTGTCAAAGATGCTATGGAAGTAGATGTCTTGAGTGACAAGGAGATACAAGGTGTGGATGATATAGAGATCGAGGATGTCACGTCTGACTACTATTCTCAGTACACTGACCCTGAGGGCAACTTTATCCCTGACTTGGGTGAAACATTTGGTAGTGATACTTTTGAAAAGTTGGGTGAGATAGAGAAAGAGAAAGCAAAGGATGAAAGTAAAGCCCAAGCTAAAAATGCTAATGTTGATCTAAAGAAGGCTTAATGGGCAGCTTGTTTATCAGAAATAAAGGAACAACGTGCACCTCCAAACCTAAATGCCTACACCAAACTTTACCGAGTAAAGAAGCATCAGAAAGTGTCAGGCAAGATCATCAATTGGGCCTATTTTGAAGATCTGGATGTATATGCTGTTAAACAAGAGAAGGGGATTGAGTACTTCAGATATCCACATGATCTGAAGACTCTTCTTGGTTTTGAGCTAAATAGAGTGGCATGTTTAGATCTTTTGTATGCTAACCCGAGGAAGATGTTGGGATGGTTTGAGACATCATTAAAGAAAGAATACCACACCAGATGGGTGAACTTCAAACCTCAACAACCTAAGTGGTTCATTTTTAAGACTGAAGTTGATCCTATATATGGAAGGCCTAAGATGGTGTTGAAGTGGAGTCCCCAACACACAATGTCTAAGATTCCTTTATGGGAGATGCCTCAGGACCACTCCACACTTCAAATGGTGGTATTACGATTAGAGGATGGGGGAAGCAGTCATAGTTTTGAGCAAAGAAGGTAAGATCGAGACTATAAGGGTATTTGACCCAATGTGGCTTACAAATTTGTCTGCTGAAGATGTTTACACTCAATACAAGTGGCCACTATTCTATGACATGCAAGATATTGTACAAGTTCTACAATTCCAACATGTTATAGGGCTCTGCTTCGCGTTCAAGATCCACATGGGAGTCACCAAAGAAGATAAGTACAAGAAATTCCAAGAGCATGGGAAGAATGTTAGAAAATAGGATAAACTAGAACCAAGGGGGAGTTTGTTGATACATCATGTTCCTAGTTTATGCTCTTAAATATAAAAGCCTTTCATTTCTTACACATATGTAATATGACTTCTTAATGAAATATGATATCCATCTTGATGTTTATTTGTCTTTGAGTATTTAATATTATTATTGTATTTAGTATAATTCATGTGTATGAACATCATATGTAGGTTTGAGGCAGTTGTACATAGTTCTTAGTCAATAATGATTGAGAAATGTGTTTAACTTAGTCGGGTGGTTATTTGTGCTAATAGACCATACTTATGGACCATACGCACGAATGAATCATACTTATGGACCAGTCGTACAACTAAACCAGGAAACTAGATCAGTCGTATGACTGAGACATAAGGTTGATTCAGTTGCACGACTGAACCTTCAGTCGTGCGTATGAATCAACGGCATGAGTCAATCGCACCACTAAACCATGCTAATGGTTCAGTCATACAAATGAAATTAAAAACCTATAAATACCACATAATTCATGGAAAAACGAGTGACTTCGAATATTCAAAAACTCTAGCCGTCTGGAGCGCCCTAAGCAGCCTCTCCAACTTCATAGTTCGTTCCTGATTGATTTCTACTCAATTCTTAACGTTTGTTTCATTATTAGCTCGATCAGGTTGTCGTTCTCACTAATTGGATCGCCTATCAAATAGGATTTCACACTATTTGATCTGGTCTCACGTGGAATCTCTTAGTACTCCACACGAAAACGGTCCTAACACCTTGTAATTGATTAAACTTTTGTTGCTTGTCTCTTCTAGACTTATTCTTGATTCTTTGATTCTCCCCAATGAATGAAACTTCCTAAACTTATTCTTGATGACACGTGGGAACGTACGCTTTATGTCGTGGGTTTAATTCCTTAGACTTTATGTCTAATCTATAAAAATCTCATCAAGGTTTTGATTCCATGAACCTAAGAAATTTTGTATGACACATAGACACCTGTATTCTGGTTTTCCTAGGAAAAAGCCTTCGAGCTAAGGTAAGCATTTCGCATAAATCCTACGGAACTAGTTATGCTGATGCGGGGATTTCTGGGATGAGTGATAAACTATGGTCAACATACACAAGTTTCTAAGACAAATGTGTCAACTTACATTGACATGTCAATGTTTCCAAATGGTAATGTGTTACCAAATGGAATCATTCCATGTGCCTTATAACTTTTGATTTAACCTTGTTTAAATTACTATCCTTTTATATCCACATTCCCATGACTAACTCACTTTATATCCAGCATGTCTCGTCACTATAGAAAGCGTGGAAGTTCCGACCATAAGCTAGACGCCATGATTGCATGACAAATGGCTGTCGTCATCCCAACCATGGTTGCTAAACTAAATAGCACTTTGATGACCAATTCTAGGAACAATGGAAATGATCAAGGAGAAAATAAGGTGAACCAAGGGCGCAACAATCAAGCTTGCACTTTCAAACACTTTAGTTCATGCAAGCCCACTAGCTATAGTGGAAAGGAAGGAGCCACTAGTCTTATCAAGTGGTTCGAAAGCATGGAGAATACGTTTATCAACTGTGAGTGTCCCGAGGTGCTCAAGGTTCGTTATGCCACTAGTATGCTCCAACAAAGGGCACTTACTTGGTGGAATAGTGAGAAAAGGAATTGTGGTGCTGATGTTGTGTTAGCACTCACTTGGGACAAGTTCAAGAACATTGCTATCTCAAAGTTCTGCCTAAGAAGTGAACTGCAAAAGCTAGTGGAGGAATTTTGGAACCTTAAGCAAGATGGTGGTGATCACTTGGTCTACTTAACTAGGCATCAAGAGTTGAGCATTATGTTCCCCCATATGGTCTACACCGTTCCTCGTAACATTGAGAAGTTCATCAAGGGGGTACCACCCCAAATCCAAGAGGGCGCCACATAATCAGCATTAGCCAAATGCCCAAACAATCTCCTCATCAGGGACTTCACCTGCTTCCCCCAATAGACCTTCATCCTACCTAATGTAGTATCATCCGTAACCTCCATAACTACAGCATCATCCCTCTCCTTTGGTAGCGAAGGAAGCTTCTTATCAATAATCATCTGTAATAACCTCGGGTACATGCTGAAGCCTTCCTTGCCTTAACGCTATGCACTTAAGAATGACATGAGCCAAGTACTTAAACTGGGGGCACAGGTTTCTCTTGTTGAGCACACCTGCGTTGATGTCGCCAGTGTACTTCATTCGCAGAAAGAATCCCCGAACGATCAAAGGGTGTAGCTTGGTTGGGTGGGCACCATCCTCACCCAAATCTAGGACTCGCCTTAAATCATCTGCAATAATACTAATCTCCTGTCCAAGAATCAAGCTTCGAATACTATGAGGCTCAATGGACCTATCAATTGTAGCAGCTTCCCAAAAGGTCTGCTATAATGATCTGTATGGCGTGCAGGGTGTAGATATGGCCTTGAAGATCCTCAATCTCCTAAGAAAGGCTATGATCCTAGTAAACTCAGAAGCATTCCGAGTAGTAGCATCTAAGTGAGCACAGATATTGTGCTTCGTACTCATCGTCCATTTATCAGCCATGCTGCTGAAACACAGAAAAATATACATTAGATTGTGCATAACAGAAGATAGTTGGCACTTAAACTGTTTTTATCAAACTAGTTCATTCGTGCGACTGAACCATACGACTGATTTTTAGTCGTACGACTGAGTTCAGTCGTTCAATTGAGCCTGCGGCTGAGTTCAGTCGTTCAATTGAGCCTGCGGTTGAGTTCAGTCATGCGATTGAGCCTACGACGAAGCATAGTTGTATGCTACACCATGCGGTTGAGTTAGTCATGCGACTGAATCACCGATTGATTCATTCATACGATTGAATTGTGCGCCTGGCTCAATCGTGCGATTGAAGTTCATTAGCATGACCATTCGCATCCTTCACTGTAGAATACCCTAGATTTGAATCCTTGTCAAAACTTTATATTAGACTTCGTATTTAGACTCATTAGACTCGTAGAGACTCGAAATAGCACTTTATGTCCTTTAAATCAACTTTTATGTCCATTTAAGTGGTCTATTTTAGGTTTAGTCTCGGTTCTAGGTTTTATCCCAAGTGGTCCTCAAAGATGCAATTAGGTCAATCATTTGGATTGATTTCAGTTGCCCAGTACCTGTAGATGAGTAGAATAACCATGGGAATCATAATCCAATAGGTAAAAACAGGCAAACGAGATTTGGGCAAAGTATGTGTGTAAGGGCGATTTCAGAGGACTTTGAAGGGTGGTAAGGGTTACGACCAACTAACCCCCTTATTTATACTATTTTAAATTTCAGTCGTGCGACTAGACCCATACTTATGCTCCAGTCGTGCGACTGGGCCCATACTCATGCTTCAATCGTGCGACTAGCTCATACTCCTTCATCCATCGTACGATTGGTTTAGTCTTGTAGTCCAACCGCATGGTTATCTCATACTCATGGTCCAATCGTGTGGCAGGCTCATTCGTATGGTTCAAACATGCGATTGGTTCATCCTTATGATTCAATCGTACGATTAGCTCATACTTATGACCTTGAACTCATCCACTTTCAAACACTTAGAATTATTAACTTTTGATATAAAACCATTCTGCCCTTTGATCATCTCAAACATGACCCTTTTAATTCAACACCATTTGATCACCTCAGACATGATCCTTCGAATTTAAAAACCGATTTGTCACCTCAGACGTGACCCCTTTTAGTGAGTGATTCACAAAATTCATCTAGTTGTATAGTCCAACATTTATGCAACATAAAGACTAGAAAATAGAAGACAACTTCAAAATTTAAAAGAAAACAAGACATATTTTTGTTGTTTTGGGTTTGAGTAGAACAGCTTCAAGTTAATTTGATCATTTCTAGAACGATTTATTATGGAATCATATAGGTATATCAGAATTGTTAGGGAACCCCTTTTTAATATGCACTTTGATGCTAGATTCTTGTTTTGTCTGAGAGTCAATAGCACTTTCAAGAAATCATACTAGAGCTATAAGATGCACATAATGATTTTGACTGTCAAGAGTTGCAGTCATGATGCTTTTCAGTATATTTGTCCACTTAAATCCATACATTGATTTTTGACTCAAATTGGTGAAAGAACTTCATCTCCCCCATGGCACTCATCTCAAACTCTGCTTTCATTACAGATTAAAATTCTTTACATAATTCTTTGTTTTTGGAACCGAAGATTATGTCATCCACATATATTTGTACCAGCAGTAAATCTCCATCCTTTTCTTTGATGAGCAATGTACCGTCAATAACTCCTCTACGAAAACCATGTTTCACAAGATGAGTTGAGAGTTTCTCATAACAGGCTCGAGGGGCTTGATGGAGCCCGTAAAGAGCCTTATCCAGCTAGTAAACTCTATCCCAATGATAAGGATCCTCAAATCCTTCAGGTTGACTGACATAGACTATTTCACGGATTTCACCATGAAGGAATGCACTCTTCCCATCTAGTTGATAAAATTTAATCTTCATGTAGGATGCATAGGGTAGAAATATATGTATTGCTTCCATCCTTGCCATCGGTGCAAACACTTCATTGTAATCTAAGCCTTCGACTTGTTGAAATCCTTAAACTACAAGTCGAGCCTTAATCCTGATTATAACCCCTTGGTCATCTTTCTTGCACTTCAGCACCGATTTAGTGCCTATCACTTTAGCACCTTTTGGTCTGTCCACAAGGGTCCATACTCCTAATTTCTTGAACTGTAGGAGTTCTTCTTGCATTGCACTGACCCATGCCTCATCGTTTAAGACTTCATTCACATATTTTGGCTCAAATTGAGACACAAAAAATCGATATGCACCATCATGAAGATATCCTTTTTCCATGACTGAGGCATAATCAGCTGAGTATAGCTGATTTCATGCATGTACTCTCGATTGAACATCCCCAATGACGTTGTCCAAAGGATGATACACATTAATCCGAGATCTGAGAGTGGTGGGAACAGCTACTTCAGTATCCAGATTGCGAAACCCGGGCTCAGGAACTAAAATTGTTTGACTGAAAGTAAGTTGTTCTGTAGTTGTTGAACATAGTTGACCTTGTCAAACTTTACTTTCTCATTTCCCACTTTGCCGTTAGCGGTGATGTAACCTCCTTTGTTTCTAGCAAATGAAACATGTCCCCCTTTAATTTTTTTGACATTGAAAAGGATGGACGAATTCCCTATCATGTGCCTGGACGCCCCACTATCAATAATCCAAGTGTTAGTGATAGTGTTGTAGCAGACACCCTGCCCATTCAAAGAAACTTATTAGTTCAGATTTGAGACCCAAGCCTTAACTGGCTTTGGTGACCCAGAGGAATCACCCATCATAAACTCAACCCATTGTCCTTTAGAGGATGTGGGCATATCTTTCTTCTTATTCTCCTCACTATCAGACACTTTACTTGATTTTTCTTTTCATAACCCAGTTTTATGTAAGGCATGTTTGTGGTAACTAGGCGACTGACTTATGGTTTGAACTTTAGGTTCACTAATACTCTTAGGTGGAGTATTAGATATCATTTTAGAAAAACTTGGTTTTGCATCATAAAGTTCAATTTTCTTTCTGGGCGTGTGATAATAAAGACAATTAGGAGAGATAGTCCTCTTTTTCCACAACTGTAGCAAGATCTCCCTCCTACAGATTGTAGGAAACTTTTATGCGTTATTGAGTTTGGTGAAGGTGTGAGGTGTGTCTTGTTGGGTTTTGTCACTTCGCCTTTAGATGTTTCATCCTTATTAACAAAATTAATTGTTTTAACGTTTTGAACATCTTTACTTTTAGTTTACTTGGACTTTGATGATTAATACATTTATGGTTAACTGGTTTAGTCATTTTGGGTTCTGAAATAGACATTTGTGAACCTAACCTTACATTAACCTTTTAATCTCATCATCCCATTCTCAACAGGCAATTTGCCGTTTGATTTCAAAGTAGGATACTTCTGTTTAGTGTCAGATTTCACCACTTTACCCGTGGAATCAGGATCACTAACCAGAGGAGTGGACATCACATGGTCCTTTACTGGGTTGTTATTGATAGGTCTACATTTTGTATTCAAAAGGATCTCATGTGGTGGTGGAACTACTTTGTAACCCAAACCTTCTCCATTATTTTGTTCTTTCACTAAGTTTTGAACTATGTGAGAAGAACTAGCCCAGCTATGCAGTTTTTGTTTTAAAGAATTACCCTCGACTTCCTAAACTGCTTTTTCCTTTTTGGTTTCTTCCAAAGAATTTAAATAAAACTTTATATCGTTTTATTGATTTAAGGCAACAACCTCGGTTTCCCTTAGTTGTTTTCCCAAAAGTTCTATTTTTTCTTTGAAACTGCACTTATATTGTTATAATATACAATTAGCTTCAGTACAGAGTTGTAAATCATTTACTAACTTATCATTGGGTTCTAATAACCTAGCAAATTTCAAATTAATTTTTTCCCTAAATTTTTCACATTCAGAACAAGCATGATTTGCAAATAATTAATATAAGAACTTACCTGTGATGAATCTATTGAATCAGCCATCAAAGCAGAGTTAGACCCTCGGTGGCTGGAGATTCTGAACTTGTTGCTCTGAGCTCTTCCTCAACCAAGTGATTTACCACATTTACAGCTTCTTCGACATCCGACATTGCTTGCTCAGCTGCAATCTCACTTTCACTAGCAGATCCATCATCCAATGCTTCGACAAAGGAAATATTTGATTCTCCAGGAGAAACAAAATCGGATGGACCAGTCTTGTCCTTCATCACCTTGAGTAGTTAGATCCTTTGACTCTTTGCTTAACGAAGTAGTTCCAGTCAAGTCTTTGTCTTGACGGTTGAAGGTGGGAAATGGGTTTCCATTACCAGTTTTCTTGGGCTTTACACATTCACGTTTAAAGTGCCCTTTTTCACCACAGTCGATGAAGGTGACTTTGGTTTTGTCAAAACCAAAAGTCGTTTCTTTAGTGGCGACTAGATTCTACCCCATCTCCTTGACAAACTTTTTAGCTCTTCTAACTGCACTCGCTAGTGCCCACATGATGTCCATTCTCTCTAGCTCATTCTCATCAACTTGCTTATAGTCTTCATCTGCAAGATGACAATTTCCAATCTTACCGGCAACTAGACCATCATAAAACTGTACCACTACTGCTAGAAGATCCATATGCTCCTTTTCAACTTCCATTGTGATATTTCCGAGATTTTCGGTCTTCAACTTTGTAGTATTGGCTTCAGGAACTATGTGTTGGGTTCCAGATGACCCTGACGTTTTTGGTCCTGAAGCGGTGGTTTGGGAAGGAGCAGATGAACTAGACACGAATGCAGTTTGTAATGGTGCTCCTGAAACAGCTGGAGTCGGAACTGAGTTGTAGAGTGAAGGATTTTGAACATAGGATCCTTTCTTTGACTTGTACTTCATCCGAAGTTCTTCCTCCCTTAACATCAAGATGAAGTCATTTATGTCTATCATCGCAAGAATGTTATTCTATCTCAGATTAGACACAAATGAAACCCATTTCTCAAGCAACCCATCAGCAAAACTTGAAACTTTATCTTCCATTGATGTGGTTACACCATGAGTGTGTAGCTCACTCATTAGATGATAGAATCTGTCAATAATATCATCTAAGCTCTCATTCCCTATCGAAGATAATTATCAACTCCTTCTTTAGAGCCTTAGTGTTCAGTGCCTTTAACGTTGCATTTCCATTATATCTCTTCTCTAATGCCTCCCATAGCTTTTTGGCCTGCTTATTCTCAGAAAACTGATGAAAGATGTCCTTCGGTATCGACTGAGTCAACAGGGCCTAAACTTTCTTCTTAGCATTAAAGAGAATCTTCTGAGCTTCACTCATTCCTCCCAAAGTCAACTTGACTCCATTTGCACTGACTGGTACCGTGTAACCAGTCTCTATGGATGTCCACATATTGGGATAAACTCCATTTAAGTAAATCTCAAACTAAGTTTCCACTGAGGATATTCATCTAACATTAACAGCTTAGGTGGTTTATTGTGATTACCAATCTCATTATCCATAAGTAGAAGGTTCTGGATACGTGAGTCCTTTGTGAATCCGAGGATCGCAATAAGGAATTATCAGTGTCGGTTGATGGCAAGTCAACGTTTGCGGAATCAACGTTAATTTGGTTTAATTGTTTGTAATAACTTAATTATCAATAAATATTCAAGAACACACTAACAAAAACACAATTAATGAATAATATGTATTTCATTAATATATGTTAATGACTACAAAATAATGAATGAATGATATCAAAGTTTTTTATGATGTGACGGCTGCTAGGGTTGGTTGAGAGACGGTGATTGTCGTATTGCAATTACTGTTGTTGTTCAATCAATCGTCTAAAACAACCGTCATTGAATCAAAACCTAGGATCCATATATATAGACAATGATTTTTCTATTATAGAAAACACCGAATCTCTTGGGATTTGATTTGTGTCAATTAAGGAATCATCGGATTTCTTGGGATTCGCATAACTGCCTTGTTGACTTGTTGACTTGTAACACTTGCATTATACAAGTGTTTGGACTCCGCGGGAATAGTGTCTTCCGTAGGAGTTTGTTCTTCCGTAGAAGTCTTGCTCTTCCGTAGACGTTTTGTTCTTCCGTAGGAATCTTGTTCTTCCGTAGGAATCTTGTTCTTCCGTAGAAAACTTGTTCTTCAGTTCTAGTTGTTCATCCGTAGAAGATCTTTGGATGTAATGTTACTTGTAAGAAACATATCTACGGAAGAACAAAATGTTCATCCGTAGATGTTTCAAACACTTGGTCAATTTCATAAATTGACCAAGACTGATGTTTGTACCTGCAATTATCCACAACACACATATATGGGTTAACATATATAATTAATGCATGCATAATAAATGATAATTACAAATATTTATTACAAGAATTGATTAAAGTTCTAAGCCTATACAATTGATCTAGACCTATAAGTCCTAGATCTAACAATACTCCCCCTTAGGCTTAGATCCTTGTAATCAATCCTTCAAAACAGAAAGCTCCTTGACTCTGGCAATGATCTTGTTGTAGAAGTAAGACACAACAGTCTTCTGATCATCATACTTGTAGTTGATCTTCATCTTGCTGAACTTCTTCAGAGTCTCAAAGCTTATCCCCAAAACATCTTCCTCTGTAGTGAGTGTGTCTAACACATTGTTGTTATTCACCACTTCTAGCTCATCGTGCTCTGAAATTTTGTGTTTTGTGAATTCATCAAAAGTTGTTCCCTTCAGCAGTCCAGCATTGAATCTTCTTCTTTTGTAGGCTTTGGCATGTAATTTGTCAATCACTTGTATCACATGGACATGCAGGAACAAATCATTTTGTGCTCTTTCATCAGCCAGCTTGGGAAAGAATTTGTCATTGAGGTACGAGGTGTAGCTGGGATGAAGTAATTTGATTTCCACAGGATCAAAGATCCTGATCCGGTCAGCTTTTTTGTTTTCATCATTTCTTAGCAAGACCAACTCCTTTGTTTTCTTAACATAACCCCATTCGGTTATAGGGTATGTGAATTGAGTCCCTTCAATGCATTTGATTGCTGCTGTAGTTCTACTTTTGTAGCCAACCCTCTTCAAGGATTCATCATCTACAGATTCTGAGGCATTGGACTTGTATCTTTTAAGCCCTTTGATTCTCTTCTAATGCTCTGCATCTTCTCTTTTAGCTTCTCTGAGGACATCATCTTTAAATTTAGTCTTGAGCTTTTCCACTAGAGTTGAGAAGTCTCTTCCTCTAGGGTGAATTGGATAATTGCAGATGATCAGGCTTTGAAGATCTTTGATGTCATTCTCTGGCAGACTCACCACTGAAAATACATCATGGAAGTATTCAACTCTTCCAGATGTTCTTTTAATAATAGCACTATCCCAGTTTGGATCATATTTCCAAGCCATGATCCTGTTCTCTTCCACAGAACTGGGAGTTATGAGGTGGTCTATTAGTTGTATCAGAGTGGATTTCTGTTCAGTTATTTCCCTCACTGTAGTGCCAAGTGGCCATACTTTGCCTGGTATTACTTCTATTGTCTCTCTGATCAATTTGTCCTTCCCTTTGTGTTGATCTTTAGGTTCAACTGTTATAGGTTCAGCAGGAAGTTTGCTTTGTTGATCATAGGATGGATGTGGAGCCTCAGTTCTGAATTTTACACCAGTATCCAGCTCAACTTTCATCACATGCTCCATCATCCTTCTAAGTTCTCCTACTGACCTTCCCTTAAGCTCATGTGGTTTGTAGTTATGGCCTTGTAACCAGCAAGTCATGTTGTATTTACTCAGCTTAGCTGTGTCACAATGTCCCAACTCCTTCTTTATCTTCTAGATGGATTGAAAGGTGCTGAAGGCTTCATAGTCACAATTTGGAATCCTAAAGCATACAAGCTCAAATTCTCTCAACAGATTCTTAATCTCAATCATGTTTAGCCTCTCAACCATGTCATAAGGGAAACCATGGTTTATGAGTGTCATGAACATGGTTGATTCAAGCCTCTCTTCTAATATGTCTTTTGAAGACAGAAGATCATCAGCCTTTGAGACTTTCTGATCCGTTGGAGAGTCTTCCTTGATCAGCTCTTTCCACTCTTCATCATTGTCATCATCCTGGTGAGAGATAGACTTCACAGTAGATAAATCTACTGAAGGTGTGTGTGCAGGAGATGTGAGCTTTTGTTTCTTGGAAGAACTTTCATTAATGTCACCTTCTTCTCTGCAGCACCAAGATATTTTCTCTTCCTTGAGTATTGAATTAGCTCTTTTGATGCCTGAGCAGATTGTTTTGTTTGAACAGTTGAAACATTAGCATTTGACTCTAATACACAGATCTTCATTTTTGGCTACTCAATCTCTTCTTCTTTTCTTTTTATCACATTTGATTGAGCAGAAATAGAGTTATTTGCTTGTTCAAGCTTCATCATCACCCTTTCTTTTTCTTCCTTTTCAGCTTCTGCTGACTCTTTAAGCTCAGACTCCTTATCAAGTAGAGCATCAATGACTTCATTGTTGCATTGAGCATCTTCTCTCAGCCTTTTTATTCTAGCTTCTTGTTTCATCAGCTCTTCATCCTTTTCTCTGATCACTCCCTTCAGCTCTTGTATTCTTTGCTTTCTTTTGTTCGATTTTAGCACTAGCTTGTTGTACTCAGCAACCAGATAACTCTTGCTGACAGGGATATCATTATCACTTAGATCATCTTCATTGTATGCAATCACATCAACATAGTTTGCCTCTTCTTCTCTTTCCTCGTGTTGAGAAGCAATCTCGTCATCTATTACTTCTTTATGTGCTTCACCTGCCAAGCTTGAACTGATTTCAATAACTTGAACTTTTGGTTCTTGATGTGGTGGTTGTTGTTGATGATGATCAGTGACCGGAGAGACTGGTTCAGTTTTATTTGAGAGTACAGGGGATTTAGTTTTGGATAATGAAAGTTTAACTGTACTTGCTTGAGAGGCTAACTCTGTCTCCCCAGTGAAGATGCTCTGAGTGGCTGAATTTTCTGGATTTGTGGTTGTTGCTAAGGTTGCATTTGAAGCTAATTTGGTGATGGAGGGTGGATTGGAGAGATTGGCTCTGTGTTTTGGCTGGCTGGTGATCGTGGTTAGGATGTTTGTTGTTGATTTGGAGATTGATGGTGGATGGGAGAGATTGATTATATGTTTTGGCTATTTTGTGATAGAGGATGAAAGGGAGAGATTGGTTTTGTGTTTTGGCTTGCTGGTGAATTTGGTGATTGATGGTGAATTGGAGAGATTGGTTCAGTGTTTTGACTGGCTGGAGATTATGGTTGGGAAGAGTATGAGTGAGGTTTTTGATGTATGGGAGATATATCTGGTGAGTGAGTGTCTTGGACAGAGTTGGTTGGAGAGTTCTCTTGTTGATCTTCGCACATAATCTCTTGAGGAATATCAGCAGTAGCATCAATCACATGAGCAACATGTCCATGTCATCTCCTTCATATTTTCCAGAAATTTTGTTCAGTACTGATCTGCCAAGGTGTGCTTGAACAAAAACACCACCATCCATAGTAGTTCCAGGCAGATCAACATTAATGATTAGTTGCAAGAACCTTGGAATCATATACATCTTATCAGCCTTCTGCACTTTGATGTGATCACTTAAGCAGTTAAAGATGTACTTTGAATAATTGTAGGTTCTTCCCCCAAAAACATAATCCTAGAGGAAATGTGCCTTGAGAATCTGTCAAGACCAGATTTTCTGTTCGACGTGCACTTAAGGTAAGTGTGACAGAGAAATCTATACGGCTTGCAAAGTCTTCCTTTCATGATTTCTCCTTTGTCGAAATCACCATCATATCCCATCAGAAGAAATACTTTCGCTATGTATTCATCTTCGAACACATCAGGACGACCAGCTTCGATATCTCCCAACTCAAGAACCCTTCTTATTGTCTGTTCATCGACTCTCAGTCGTCGATTCTTCACAATAGCCATAATAACTTCACCATCTTCGTCTATGCGTGAAGAGTTCCAGAAATCAGTGATATGTGATTGATAAATCACAGGCTCTGATGATAAGGCATAGAACACCCTCGATCTTCTTAGGTATCTGATAATTTCTTGACACCCTTCTGAAACAGGATCATCAGGGTTTAAGAAGGCACAAACATTGTGTTCTCTCGCAAATCGTTTATCCATCTGTTCATAAGAAACGATTTCGTTAGAATCATATTATTTACATGAGAATACAAATAGTTGAGAGATAAAACATGAATCAAGCAGTTCATTCTTGAAAATTACAACATGTTTTACATTAATAACAGCAGATTAGGGACACAGATATATGTTGTTTAATGTTTTGATGTGGTAAAATTTTAAATGCTATGGAGGAGGAAAGTTTGTTGAGAGTGAGTTTTTCTATGTCTGAAAAGTGAGCTAAAAAGCGAATAATGAATTTGAGAAGTCAGACCGCATCATTTATACTCTCAGACACATTAATTTTATCTTATTAATTAAATAGGACCCTCAACGTATTCTTCCGCAGAACATCTACGGATCAACAACATCTGCTGATGGAGTGTAACCTACATTTTCACTGACAGGATCAGTGATCTCAAGTTTGATGGATTAGAGTGTAACGCAGCGGAATAAGAACAAGAATTAGACAAATTATAGCAAGAATTTGATATTCGTATGCATTAAGAACAAATACGGTTGTAAAGAGAGAATATATTTCTGTGAAAAGGAATGTTTCAATAATATCAAATGTTTCTCCTCAATCATTCACCGATTACAATTAGGTTGACACTCCTTATATAGAGCGCAATCACTGCTGATATCACGGAATAGTGACATCTGGCAGATTTATTACAAAAATAACTAAAACTTAACAAACTACTGAAATGTTCACAACTACTGAGAACATATCAGAGTGCTAAGTATAAAACATAAAACTACTGATACGAAACTACTGAAACTACAACGACTGAAGAACAAGCTCTTCAGTCGTTTTACAAAACTACTGAAAGGAAAAACATAAAACTACTGAAAGAAAACTGTCACAACTACTGAAGAAGACCTCTTCAGCTGTTGTGACAACGACTGATACTTGGTCTTCAGCACTTGTCTTTAGACTTTGTCTTCAGCACTTGTGTCTTCAGACTTTGTCTTCAGTACTTGTATCTTTAGACTTTGTCTTCAGCACTTGTGTCTTCAGACTTTGTCTTCAGCACTTGTGTCTTCAGCACTTGTGTCTTCAGCACTTGTGTCTTCAGCACTTGTCTTCAGACTTTGTCTTCAGCACTTGTGTCTTCAGACTTTGTCTTCAGCACTTGTGTCTTCAGACTTTGTCTTCAGCTGTTGTGGACTTCAGCAGTTGTTGTGACGTCTGTGGGACTTAAGGTTTTTCTGATCCGGCTCATTGGTTCTTTTGGTCCAACAAAATCCCCCTGAACCAATGCAGCCAAAACCTTAACTTTATTGAGGTCGCACTTATTGTTGGCGATAAGATTGGTCTTTTTCCTTCTTGATCAGCTAAGAAGATGACCCGATTAAGCACTGGCCTGGGAATAGATTTCTGAAATTTGGTTGGCATAGTATGGATAAGAGCCCTGACTTTGGGGAACTGGACACAGGGCTGTGGTCCTATCCATGAAATCTACTTTCCATGTATAAGCCTGTAGGATTCTCTGGTGTATGCTCTGAGAAACATAATTTGTTCATCCATGGTAAGATTTTCAGCTTCACCGTCCAACAATCCTTCACGTCCATACAGCTCTGAAATGTACTTAGCCTGTTTGCCATTTTTGAGCTCAGCTGTTGTGATCTGTCTGTATGCAAACTCATCTGGGTGAGTCCCTTCAAGTAACAGACTAAGCTCATTTTGTTTGAAGTTCTCAAGCCTCTTGTAGACTAACCCCTTTTTAATTACTCTATTCTCTAACATCTTATGGGGTGGCTGTTTAGTTTCATAGGCCTTCTTGAAATCTTCTACAATTTCCCAGGGTGATACTACAAGGACCACTGTGATCTCTTCATCTACGATCCTTTTTACTTGGCCCTTGTATCTCGAAGGAATGTCTTTCTTCACAATTCTGTGAGCCACCCTAGGATCAGGCCATATTCTCACCTTTTCTTTTTGATATTGAAATGTGTTAGCAAGGGTGTACAATCTCAGAGCTTCTTTCTTCATACTGATTATTGATGAAGAAGCAGCATAAGTTTTGTCTATGCTTTTCAGCATCTCATCATCATGAAGCTTTTGCTGCTGTTCTTCTTCTATCTTTACTCTCATAGCTTCCATCTGTGAGGTGGGAGTGATGGGCATAGGTTTGGCTTTAGGCAAAGTTAAGACTGCGGAAAGAGGCAGCCTTTCTTCTTCCTCATCATCCTCTTCTTCTTCTTCTTCTAGCCTCAACACCCTTCTCTTCTTCTTCTTGGGTGCATCATCGGCTGTTGGTTTTGAGGGTAAAGGAATTGGTTTAGTGGGTTGTGGTAGTGGTGATTTTGAAGTGGGAGGTTTTGCAGGTTGTTCTAGCATTCTTGTAATGAGTGAGGCTTTTGAGTGTTTTGCTAGTTCCTTTCTATTCCCAGCACCTGCCTCATTTAGTGCTTCAATCACCAATCCCTTAGTGTATGCTTCAGACGAACAGATCTTGGTGGTTATTGCCAAGATACTGTCCCTGGTCCATGACTTAATCTCGATCAATGATCTCCCAAGGTACTTTGCAATGAATCTGATCATGATCTCTAGTCTTTCTCTTTCTAATGCATCATAACTTGCCCATCTTGAGTTAATTTCTTCAACTTCAAGTCTCCTAATCTCTGAGTCAAGCTGTGCAGTATCAAACCCCTGTCTATACAGTTGATCAATAATGGAGTCCATTGATTTACTGTGTGTAGCATCCGCCATTTTGATCATCTCATCGAGTTCGAGTTCTTTTTCTTTTCCTTCAACCTTCCTCTTCTTATATGTGACATGAAAGTCTTTGTGACTTTCACCCACTTGATCAATGTCAGCTCCCTTCACAAACTCCTCTTCCTTCTCAGTCTCCTTTTCTTTCTTCCCTGACCTCCTCCTTGTAGCAGGATGTACATGCACTGGGTGTAGACCAGTTTTAGCATGTGCCCCTTTTTCTTGGAACTGGGGACTTCCAACCTCAGGATGATGTCCTTCATCAGCTGTTGCCTCTAGTGAGGTCTTAGCAATGTTACCAGCCTCAGTCTGATCATGTGCTGATTCAGAAGAGGTGGCAGCCTCACCAGATGTTCTGGTCTCCATATCCACACCAGGAGATATAATAGTTAAACCCTTGTGCTGTGGGCTGTCAGAAGCATGTTGATCCTCTTCCTTAATTGCTGTGGTTTCCCCTTTGTTGGTGTTTGTTGGGGAGGAGGAGAGGCATGCAGCTGAGTCAGCACGTTTGCAATAATGAGAGTAGGACTTTGTGGGGCGGTTACAGTGGGAGATGGGGTAAAAGCAGTATGCACCTGGGGAGAATGGTGCTATTCAATGCCAATCTCCTCAAATGAGGAAGATCCCAGATTAGTGGGTACCCCTTCTTGGTTGCTGCAGGCTCCTTTTGAGAGGAATCCTGAGCGGCTGTGGCTGGTGAAGTCCTTGTATCCACTAGGGGGTTATAACCAGTGGATATAGCCTACGTTTGTGTTGTAGGGGCATCCTCAGGGGACTCATTTCCCTGAGTAGCCTTTTGTTGATACATGTATGTCCCTAGATCATGATATGTGATGTAATAGATCTTGTTTGGTATGATTAATGAAATGATAGTGATAGTCTGTTAGTTATAATGTTTAATAGTTCATTAATGAGTCGTGACTGAATTGATTTGGTTTATGATTATTTGAATGGTTGCACATTAAGTTATATTAATTAAAACATTCAAACTTAACTTAATGAAGTTCTCATGCGAATGGCTCATGCGAATGAACCATACGCATGAATAACTTCACACGATTGACTCAGTCGCGCGACTGAACCAGGAGACTGGATCAGTCGCACGATTGAAATATAAGATTGGCTCAGTCGCACGACTGAACACTCAGTCGTACGAATGAATCAACCGCATGGTTCAATCGCACGACTGAACCAAACAAATGGTTCAGTCGCACGATTGAATAATACCAACCTATAAATACAATTCAATTCGTGAAAAACAGGGACTCTCGATCAATTACGATTTCAGACGACCCTAGCCGTCCAGAAACCTTCCAAGTCGTTCTCCAAGTTCATAGAACACATTAGATCGATTCCCATCGATTTCTAACGTTAGTTTCAATCCTTGATTGATTCTTCGTGTGTTCTCACTGATTGGATCGCCAATCAAATAGGATTCCGCACTATTTGATCTGGTTTACACACGTTAATCTCTAGGTATTTCGGTCAAATACCAGTCCTAACAAGTGGTATCAGAGCTATTGGCTCTTGATTACGTGTTGATTCATCAAGATTGCTTAAAAGTTTGTGTTTTTGCACTAAAAACGCAATCTTTGGCATCAAAAGTGATCTTGGAAGTTCCCTGCTCATCGAAGTTTGGTTTCTCTACGGACTTAGGCGATTAGAACTTGTGAATTTCAAATCTTTACGGCTGAAACCCGTCAAACCTAGAAATTTTCGCAAAACAGCAGCTTCAGTCGCCGAGTGACTCATTCGCACGACTGGACTCCATTCGCATTGCTCATACGCACGATTGGACCTAGTCACACCCTCATTCGGCCGACTGAACCATTCGTTCGCATAGCTCTACGCACCAGATTCATCGCACGACTGAACAATCCCCTGTTCAGTCGCACGATTGAACCAATCGCAGAGCTTATACGCACGTTAGCTCATTCGCATCCTTCAGTCGCATCAGTGAAGTTGTTTTGATTAGATTATAAGTTTATTAGTCATGAAGATCAGATTTCAACCTTTACTGCTGGGAAGGACTCAAGGATACAGAATCTGCTGTTGCTTGAAAGTGAGGTGGGGAATCACATAACCACCAAAGCTTTTGACTTAGAGAGTTTCCCCACTGGAAACAACGTTTTGAGTCTACCTTAATGAGTAGATCCTAATCTGTGGGAAGCCATTGAGATTGGTTATAGTACACCGGTGGGAGCTGATGGAGTTAAGCTAACATTAAGCGGATGACAGACGCATCAAAGTAAAGTACATCCGAGAAAAGTGTATGCATTGATCACTCAGTCTATCCCTGACAGGATCAGTGATCACAAGTTTTATGTATTAGCATACAAAGCAGCGGTATAAAACTAGAATTAGACAAATTGTAGCAAGCAATCGATACTTGTAAGCATTAAGAGCGCATACGATTATAGGAGAGAATATATTTTCTAATTTGAAGGAATGTTTATAGAGGTAGAATATTTCTAATCAAATCATTCATTCATTCCATTCATTCCCCGATTACAATAAGTTGTCACTCCTTATATAGAGTGCAACAATCACTGCTGTTATCACGGAAAGTGACAACTGGCAGATCTAATACAAAAATAACTAATTCTTAACAAACTACTGAACATTCACAACTACTGAGAACATATCAGCATGTTAGTACAAAATATAAAACTACTGAAACTACAACGACTGAAGAACAAGCTCTTCAGTCGTTTTACAAAACTACTGAAACATAAAAATATAAAACTACTGATATCACAACTACTGAAGAAGTACTCTTCAGCAGTTGTGACAAACTACTGAGGCTTCAGTACTTGATCTTCAGACTTTGACCTTCAGGAGTTTCATCAGCTGATGACTTCAGTAGATATCATCAGCTGATGTCTTCAGTCTTTGTCTTCAGACCTTGTACATCAGTTGTTGATCTTCACACTTGTAAACTCTTCAGTGTTGTACTTCAGTACTTTGGTCTTTCAGCTTCAGCACTTGTGTTCTTCAACTGTTGTACTTCAGCACTTGGTCTTTCAGCTCTCAGCACTTGTGTTCTTCAGCTGTTGTACTTCAGCACTTTGGTCTTTCAGCTTCAGCTTGGGTTCTTCAGCTGTTGTACTTCAGCACTTTGGTTCTTCAGCTGTTGAGGTCTTCAGCACTTGATCTTCAGCTGTTGAAGTCTTCAGCACTTGTCAAACTACTGATGAGGCTTTCAGCAGTTGTTGTGATACCATGTGGGACTTAGAGGTTTTCTGATCTTGGCTCATTGGTTCTTTTGGTCCAACAAACTCCCCCTGAACCAATGCAGCCAAAACCTCTAACTTATTTATTCTCCCACTTATTGATGGCAAAATGTTGGTCTTTTTCCTTCTTGATCAGTAGAGAAGATGACCAATGTAAGCTCCGGCCTGGGAAGAACCTCAAATATTTGTTTGGCAGAGTATGAATGGGAACTCTGTTTTGGGGAACAGGACACAGAGTTGTTATCCCATTCATGAGATTCACTTCCCCATAATGAGTCTGTACGACTCTCTTGTGTAGGCCTCAAGGAAGGTGATTTGTTCCTCCATGGTTAGCTCTTCAGCACCTCCTTCAAACAATGATTCCGGCCCATAATACTCAGACAGGTATTTGGCCTGTTTCCCATTCTTTAGCTCCACAGTTGTTATTATTCTGTAAGCAAACTCATCCGGGTGATTACCCTCTAGGAACAACTGGAGCTCATTTTTCCTGACTTCCTCAAGCCTCTTGTAAACTAACCCCTTTTTCACTATTTTGTTTTCCAGCATCTTCTGAGGGGTTAGATTAGCTTTGTAGGCCTTCTTGAAGTCTTCTAGGATTTCCCAGGGTGAAACTACAAAGACCAGAGAGATCACTTCATCTACGATCTTTTTCACCTGGCCATGTATCTCCGAGGTATATTGTTCTTATGAATTCGGTGAGAGACCCTGGGATCAGCCAAATCCTCACTCTTTCCTTTTGATATTGAAAGGTATGCCTTAGAGTGTAAAGTTTGAGGGCTTGCTCCTTCATATTGATGATGGAAGATGTGGCTGCATAAGCTTTGTCAACTCTCTTCAGCAATTCCTCATCATGCTGTTATGAAGCTCTTCTTCTTCTAGCTTTACTTTAACCATTTGTCTCTGGACTTCAGGAGTAATTGCTGAGGAGTGACTTGTGGCCTTAGGCAACTGAAGCACAGCTGAGAGCGGCAGCCTGTCTTCATCATCTTCTTCATCTTCTTCTAGCCTCAATATCCTTCTCTTCTTCTTCAAGGGTATATCATCGGCTATGGGTTTTGAGGGTAAGGGAGTTGGTTTGGTGGGTTGTGTTTTGGGTGGTTTTGGTGTGGGAATGTTGACAGGCTGTGCTAGCATCCTTGAGGTGAGTGTGGCTTTTGATTGCTTGGCTAGCTCAGTCCTGCTCCCAGCACCCACTTCATTCAAAGCCTCAATAACAAGCCCCTTAGTGTATGCTTCAGACGAACAGATCTTGGTGGTGATTGCCAAGATACTGTCCCTGGACCAAGCTTTGATTTCATCATTGATCTTCCAAGATATTTTGCAATAAATCTTATCATGATTTCAAGCCTTTCTCTTTCTAACACTTCATAACTTGCCCATCTATTCTGGATTTCTTCAATCTCTAGTCGTCGAATCTCAGAGTTTGTTTGTGTCATGGCCTTGCCTGAACAACTGATCAATGATGTTCCCTTGATCTGCTGTGTTCGGCATCAGCCTCTTTTATCAGTAGCTCCAAGGCTTTATCTTCAGCAATGTGCTCATCGGCACCTTTCTTCCGCTTGTAGGTGAGCATTGGTTGCTGTTCTTTCTCCTCCTTTGGCTTGCTTCGCTTCCTTCTTTTCCTCGGATCTTTTCCTCTTCTTTTCTTTCACTGCAGTACTCTCCCCCTTTTTGGTTGCATTGGAAGGGGTTTGTACCGCAGAAAGAGTCTTTTGGACAGCAGCATCAACCAAGGGCTGTAAAGTTGAGGAAAGCCTCTCATCAATGGCTTTGATCACTATATCAGTGATTATGGGTGTGATGAGAGGGAGGGAATTTTGGAGTACAGCACCTATTTGCTCAGGAGGGTTCTGTTCCTGAGAAGTAGGGCCTGAAGCAGAGGCAGGTGGTTGATTTTGGAGTGGCTCGGTGTTTGGGAAACCTTCAAGTGAAGGTGCCATCTGTGGGTGGATAGAGGCAGATGGTCTTTCTCCTTGTGAGAGTTGGTCAAGTAGGTTTTGCAGCCTACTGACTTTCTCTTCAAGGATGTGTTCTGGGCAAGAACATCATAGAAAAAGCCCAGGTCATCATCAGCCGAAGCTGAATCAGCTGACCTCCTGCTTAGAGCAGGATTTACATGCACTGGGTGTAGACCAGTTGGTGCATGTGCCCCTTGTGCTTGGTACTGGGGACTTCCAGCCTCAGGACAATGTCCATCATCAGCTGTTGCCTCTAGTGAGGTCTTAGCAATGTTACCAGCCTCACTCTGGTCATGTGCTGAGTCAGAGGAGGTGGCAGCCTCACTAGATATTCTAAGCTCCTTGTCTACACCAGGAGATAGAATTGGGAAACCCCTGTGCTGTGGGTTCTCAAGTGCACTGTGTTCCTCCCCCTCAATTGTAGAGGTATTCCCAGTAGTAAGTGGTTTCTGGGGAGGGGGTGAGGAGTGCAATTGAGTCAGCACTTGTGCAACTATTAAAGTTGGGCTGTGAGGGGCGGTTGTTTGGGGTGAGGGGATAGAAGCAGTGTGCACCTGGGGAGGTTGGTGCTCTTCAATGGCAATCTCCTCAAGTGAGGAAGATCCCAGATAAGTAGGTACCCCTTGTGTGGTTGCTGCAGGCTCCTGTTGAGAGGAAGCCTGAGCGGCTGTGGCTGGAGGAGTCATTGTATCCACTAGGGGGTTTGGACTAGTGGATATATCCTGCGTTTGTGTTGCAGGGGCATCCTCAGGGGACTCAATTCCCTGAGTAGCCGTTTTGGGTTTCTTTTTGGTGGGTTTGGTGGGGACTTTGGATTTGGAGGTGGTGGCTGTGGGTTCCAGCTGCGTGGGTTTTCGCAGCTTGGCAGCCATTTTGAGTGTCCGGTCAGAGTTGTGCCGGGAGTATACTTCCGGCAGAACAGCCGTAGCAGGGACTCCCAAGCCAACAAGTCCCTCAGCATTAAGCTGGTCAGTAATAATGGCCATTATGAACCGTGGATAAAGTATCCAACGGTTGGCAGTTAGTTTTTGAGCCATATCTTTGAGCTCTGAAAATATAATTCTGAAAAGTTTAGTGGTTGTTGCTCAAGGATAGAATACATTACCTGCTGCCATTTGGTGACATTTGATCCCAAGACGACGTCTTAGGGGCCAAACATACATTTACCATGTGAAAAATCAGGCGCTCAGCGTCATTAAAGTGTTTCTTCATGATGGTGGAGGCACTGAGATCGCCTTGATATCCATGTGAGCAAAGGATAGATCTATGGTGCCCTTCGGATATCCAGCAGGAGAAGTAGCATCATTCAGTTGAAGAATTTGGCGGATTATTGCAGGAGTAATGACTACTTCTTTGTTGTTGACGACCGACCGGAGGGATGGTGTGTTGTTCTCTCCCAGTGGTAACAGTAACGTTCATCCAAAATTGGTGCAAGGATTCGGCATGTAGATGGGGTTCAGAAGAAATGCCTTGTTGTATTGGGACTGAACCATAAGATCGATAGCAGTATCGAACTTAGTCCAGATCGGCGATTTAGTGAGGTAGGCAACACAGTTGTGTCGCGGTTTAATTTGCATAGACGCCATTGAGAAGAGGGAAGTTTTGGAGAGGAACGTTAGGTTTGAAGAAGATGAAGCAATGAGAGCTAAGGTTAGGGTATATATAGGGTACGGGTAAGGAAACGACTGAAGGATGTGGTGTTAGTCATCAGTAGTTTTAAACGACCGTTGACATGGTATTATCCTTTCAGACGTTGAAACAGCTGAAGTCGTGGTGTTAGGCATCAGTAGTTTAGAAAACTACTGAAGACCGTGTTTTGACTTCAGATGATTGAAACAACTGAGGACTTGTGGTTTTGTCATCAGTAGTTATGAAACTACTGAAGACAGTGGTTTTGTCATCAGCTGTTGTAAACAACTGAAGACTGGTATTAGTCATCAGTAGTTATAAAACTACTGAAGACGTGGTTTTGCTTCAGTTTTTAAAATGAAACAGCAGTTGTACAAACGACTGAAGAGAAAGTTCTCTTCAGCTGTTTTCGTCAATTCTTAGCTTTTCAGCTGTTTCAAACTGTCCTCAACACATTCATCAGTCTTTTTGGCTGATTTCAGTTGTTTCATAGGACATCAGTACTTATCTGTTTTTACTGATTGCAGTAGTTGTAACTGCATCAGTAGTTGTGACTACATCAGTAGTTTAGAACAGATGAAGTACTTCAGTACTTGTGAGACATTTAGCCTTCAGTAGTTATAAAACTACTGAGGTTAAAAGAGCTCATCAGTACTTATATGTGACATAGGTACTTATGATCATCAGTATGAATTACTAAGATCATCAGTAGTTGTCACTTATTCTAGTTGCAGCATACCAAGCCTTAACACCAGGTTTTGGAAAGTTGAACTATCCAAAGGCTTAGTAAAAATGTCTGCAAGCTCATCAGCACTAGGCACAACTTAGGATCAATCAGACCTTTTTCAAAACAATCCCTTATAAAATGATGTCTGATCTCTATATGTTTGGTCCTAGAGTGCTGGACTGGATTTTTGACAATGCAAAGAGCTGAAGCACTATCCATTAACAATGGAGTCTTAGTCTCTGTAATGCCATAATCCAAAAGTTGGTTTTGAAGCCAGAGTACCTGAGATGTACAACTTGCAGCAGCAATGTACTCTGCTTCAGCAGTGGATGTAGCAACTGAGGTCTGTTTCTTGCTCTGCCAAGAAATCAAGCAGTTGCCTAGGAATTGACATCCACCAGAAGTTGATTTCCTGGTCAACTTACACCCTGCATAGTCACTGTCAGAAAAAGCAACTAATTTACCAGAATGTCCGTAGAATACCATAAACCTAGAGATGGAGTGCCTTGCAGATATCTAAAGATCCTCTTGACTGCAATCAGATGAGACTCTTTAGGTGCAGCCTGAAATCTAGCACAAACACATGTAGCAAACATAATATCTGGTCTAGAAGCTGTTAAATACATCAAGGACCCAATCATACATCTGTAAAGTGTTTCATCAACCACTTTACCTTTCTGATCTGAGTCCAGTTGTGTGGTGCTGCTCATGGGAGTAGAACAAGGCTTACAGTTTTGTAAATCAAACTTTTGCAAAAGATCTTTTGTATATTTGGACTGATGAATAAAAATTCCATCATTTTGTTTGTTGATTGCAACCCCAGAAAGAACTGTAATTCTCCCATGGCACTCATTTCAAACTTCTGTTGCATCAACTTTGTAAAGGCATCACACAACTTTGGATCAGAGGATGCAAAAATGATATCATCTACATAAATTTGAACAAGTAGATTATGCTGCCCAGCTTTCTTAATGAATAAAGTCTTGTCTATGGAGCCTCTAGTGAAATTGTTTTCCAGAAGAAAGTTTGATAATGTCTCATACCAGGCTCTGGGAGCTTGTTTTAACCCATAAAGAGCTTTATCAAGCTTATACACCCAATTAGGATGTTTATTGTCCTCAAAGCCTGGAGGTTGACATACATAAACCTCTTCTTTAATTTTTCCATACAAAAATGCACTTTTGACATCCATTTGAAAAACTTTAAGGTTTTGATAAGCAGCATAAGCTAAAAACAATCGAATTGCTTCCAGTCTGGCTACAGGGGCAAAGGTTTCATCATAATCAATACCTTCTTCTTGTGCAAACCCCTGAACAACCAGTCTGGCCTTGTTCTTAACAATAAGCCCATTTTCATCAGTTTTGTTCCTAAACACCCATTTAGTGCCTATTGCACACTTACCTGGAGGTAGAGGAACCAGTTCCCACACTTGCTGTTTCTTGAACTGAAGAAGCTCAAGCTGCATGGCATCAACCCATCCATTGTCCTTTAAAGCAATGTGATAATTCTTTGGCTCTTGCTGACTGATGAAGAGAGCATAGAAGCAGAAATTTGACAATTGACTTCTTGTTGATACTCCAGCAGTGATATCACCAATGATTTGAGACATAGGGTGATTCTTCAGATCTTGATACACAATGAGATCTGTGCAAGTGTTTGTAGCCGGTTCAGCAGCAACAGATGGTGATGGTGATCATTTCCTTGAAACCAATCAGTGGATGGTAATTCAAAGGAAGTTGAATTCGAAGAAATCTCATCAGCATTTGTTGTGGATGGTGCTACTGGAGCTACAGGAACATCAGGTCTAGCTGAGTCAGGCAGCTGATCACTAAACCTGAAGAGGTGAGTACTGCAATCATCATCATCATCAGCAGTACCACCAGGTGGTGAACTGTTGACAGGAGCAACAGCAGGAGTTTGATAAGGAACATATTGCAGTATGTCCAAATCAAATAACTCCACAGGACTTTGTGGAATCTTGTCCTTTGGAGATTCATTAAACTTAACATGTAGAGTTTCTTCAACCATCTTTGTTCTGCAGTTGAAGACTCTGTATGCCTTGCAAGTAGATGAATAACCAACAAAGTACCCTGCATCCACCTTAGGATCAAATTTATGGAGTTGATCCTTTGTGTTGAGAATGAAACAGGGACACCCAAATGCTTTGAAAAATGAAATCAGAGGAGCCAAATGATGGAGAACTTCATATGGAGTCTTCATCAACCTCTGATTTACTAAAACTCTATTTTGCACATAACAAGCTGTGTTGACAGCTTCAGCCCAAAGGTCAATGGCAAACCTGAGTCAGCCAGCATGGACCTTGCAGCTTCAATGAGGGTCCTGTTCTTTCTCTCCACTACTCCATTTTGTTCTGGAGTCCTTGGAATGCTGAACTGCCTTTTGATTCCCTTTGAAAGATAGAAGTCATCAAGTGTATGATTTCTGAACTCAGTTCCATTATCACTCCTAATACACTTGACTGGAAGGGAATACTGCTTCTCAATGTACAGCACAAAGTGAATAATCTTCTGAGCAGCCTCATCCTTTGAATGTAGAAAGAAAGTCCATACAAATCTGGAGTAATCATCCACAATTACCAGACAGTATTTCTTCTTTGCCATGCTCATTACTCTCACAGGACCAAATAGATCCATATGCAGTAATTGCAAGCAGGCAGTGGACTTGGACACTTCAATAGGAGGGAATGAGACTTTTGTTGTTTTCCTTTTAAACAAGCAGTGCAGGTTTCATCACAGTGGAACTCCTTTATTGGTAAGCCTCTGACTAAACTATTGTGGCTAAGCTGATTCATGTTTTTGAGATTAACATGACCAAGCCTCCTGTGCCACAGTTTAGATTCTTGAGAAGAGGCTTTGGAAAATAGGCAAGGATTGCCTTTGAGATCTATCTTCTTAGAGAGATCTAAGGCATACACTCTTCCTGTCCTGTTGGCTTTCAGGAGAGTGTGATCATCCAACACCTTGTCAATCAAGTGCAAAACTTTGGATGACAGAATCCTACAGTTTTGACTGGTGAAAAGGGCAACATGGCCTTTATCACACATTTGACTGACACTCAAGAGGTTGTACTTGAGATTTTCCACATGATTAACATCATCAAATTTGATTTCTCCATTGGAGACAAAGCCCTTACCGATGATGTAACCCCTAGCATCATTGCCAAAAGAGACAAATCCCTTCTTTCCTTGAGAGTAGTCATGAAGAAGAGAGCTGTTCCCAGTCATGTGCATAGATCCCCCACTGTCTACATACCAGATGCTACTTTGGCATGTTGAAGAACCCTGCAATAATAAACAATCAGTTAGTTTTAGAGACCCAAACCTTTTTGGTTTTGGGCCTGGTCTCATCAATAGATGGTAAACTAACATGTTTATTTGAAACAACAGCCTGAGAGGAAGAAGATGGTGTAGAAGAGGAGTCCTTTGGCTTGGACCTCCTTTTCTGTGGTTTCAACATAGGAGAATCTAGTTGGTTAACTCTACCCAACAGATGTTGTACCATCATCACCAGCTGTGTCTGATTTTGTGATAAAGCTTTCAGCTCATCAGACACATTGCTAGTGGAGTTAGATAAGTTCCTATGTTGCACCTTCTTCTTTTGAGCACCCTCAGCTGTCACCTGTTTAACCCCTTCCTTTTTGGATTTCTTTAAGGACTTAAGGGTTACAGGATTTGATGTTGCTGATACAAATGTGGTCTCAAACTCAGTTTTCATTTTTACCATTTTCTCATTAATTTCTTCTTTTTGTTTGAGTTTGGAACCTCTTTTGTACCAACAATCATCTGTAAGATGATTGAACAAACCACATACTTCACATGGTTTCTTCTTCATCTTAGGTTGATCATCAACTAAAGATGGTGAAGCAACAGAAGACTTGTTCTTCAATGCTTTGGAAGCATTGGTTGCTTTCTTGACTACCTCTTTAGTAGTCTTCAAACTCTTTCTACTGCCAGTTTTCTTCTCTTCAGTACTGACAGCAGTTGAAGTTTGAACTTCAGGTGTTAAATCCTGCTCTCTAGTCCTTTCAGGACCTTCAGGATTAACTCCTGAGTTGATCAACTCATTATCATGTGAATGTCAGCATTTGAACCATCAACATCAGCTGATAGGTTCAAAGAGGGCTTGATGCTGACTGCTACTTCTGATTGTGCTGTATCAGAAGGTAGATCACATGATGTTGGATTGGTTATCACTCTCACCATCAGATTCTACCTCTGCTCTTGGGGTAAAATCTGTAGGTGGAGCAGTGTGATTGTAACCAATTCCAAACTTCACATTTGAAGCAGATTGCTTACTAAGAAGCATTTCAAAACCTTTGCATGATTGTACCCATCTATCACACTCGACCTGGGTAACTGCAAGGGTTTCTTTGAGATCTTTGTACTTCTCTAGAAGTACTTCTTCTCTAGCCTTATCATCAATTATTTGGCAATTCAGTTTATAATCTCATCATTTTTATCTTTGAGCACAAACTCAAACTCAGCTTGTTTTTGGAAATTATTTGTTCTAGCTCAATGTTCTTATTAATTAAAGCTACATTTGCTTCTCTAATGGAAGCAAATGCTGCTATGCATGGTTCAGAACATAATTTGGCTTTTGCCTCAGAGGATACCTGTGATACCTGAGGTGTAGAGGCATTGAAAATGAAGTATCAGCAGACTCCAAAGCCATAAGAGCTAGATTCCCAAAGGGACTGTCACCACCATGTTGACCAGCACCTGAGAACAGTTGATCATGACCAGACATCATCTGGTAAACTGCTCCAGTCAACAACTCCTGGGGTGAAGAAGCTGTGTTGTTGAGATTGAGGTTGTTGATGAGATAGGGAAGGCTGAGGTTCTGGTAGTGCATGAGGTTGTGGTGTCATAGGAACTTGAACTTGATTTGACTGTGGCATGTAATAACAAGGGTACGATATGGCATTTGACCCTGAGGAACAAAATATGCCGAGATTGTTGTTGAGGATGATGACTAGAGGTGACAGGATGTTGCCCTCTGTGTTGTTGACTATTGCCAGGAAAAGTCACAAAGGGTGCAGTAGAGTTAGATCCAGTTGATCTACACTCTCTTGCAAAGTGTCCAAGCCTTGGCATTTGTGACACCTCAACTTGCTCTTGTCAAAACCAACTTTGGTTTTGCCAGAGAGTCCTGGGAATTTTCTTCCAGTTCTTTTATAGAACTTCTGAGATCTGATATTTATCAAGGCCATTTGGCTCAAAATATCCATCTCTTCTAAGTCATCATCAGCAATCCCCTTGAGATCATCCATAATGAAACATAGATTGTCATTATTACACCCAGTAAACTGACCATCAACACTCACAAATGCAGAATCAGAAGTGCTTGAAGAGAAATTAATATGCTCATCATACTGGCATTCAGATGAAGCATATTCTGACTCATGACCCACCAAGGCAGTGTTGCCTTGTATAAAGTCTTCAGTGAGCTTTCCAGATGAAGACAGCTTTCTCTTCTGTTCTATCTCTCTCTCAAAAGTGAGCAGTTTCCCATGGAGTTGGGTGAGAGATAGTTTGTCCAAACTTGCACTGGAGCGTAGGACAATAGTATATGTGTCCCATCTCTCAGGCAGTGATCTGAGAAATCTGTTATTCATCTGAATATTGGTGTATTCAAGTTTGACCATTTTTAGTTCAGAGATCAAACAAAGAAACCGCTCATATTGTTGAGTCAGTGTCTCACCCTTTCTATGAGAGAATGTCTCATATTGTTGGGCAAGAATTTCTCTATTATTTGCCAAGACCTCATCTGTTCCTCCAAATTGTTCTTTCAAGGCAATCCAGAGGTCATGGGCAGTTTCATGATGCATTAGCCCAGAATAGATTTCATTGGGCAATGCCATGGCCAGAATTCCATGGGCTTTTGCATCAATTTCAAGCAACTTCTTATCCTCATCTGAGTATTGCTCCCTCCTCTTCGGAACCATTTGATTGGTTTCCGGGTTATTCACCATAGGCTTGTGTGGACCATGTACCACTGATGTCCAACACCCTGCGCTGTTAACAGACAGGTGATGGAGCATACGTCTTTGCCATATGTTATACTCATTCCTAACCAGCATAGGTGGCTTGGTTGAGGAACCAGTATTGTGAGGATCATTGGAGGAGTGGTCATTTTCAGTTCAAAAACAATTTAGTTCAAGTTTTAAAAAGTTTTAGACAGACCACAACAAACTCAATGAGAACCAAGAAAAGATCTCAGATGAATGAGCAGAAATACAGAAAATTCAATCTCTATAACCGTTTCTTGCAAAAACAAAGCTAATTCAATCAAACTTAGATCTTGAATAGCAGTTTCAATGATCAATTGTTAGATCGATCAATGATTAACCTGCTCTGATACCATTTGACAGGATCAGTGATCACAAGTTTGATGTATTAGAATACAAAGCAGCGGAATACAAACTAGAATTAGACAAATTGTAGCAAGCAATCGATACTTGTAAGCATTAAGAGCGCATACGGTTATAGGGAGAGAATATATATTTCTAATTTGAAGGAATGTTTATAGAGGTAGAATTTCTAATCAAATCATTCATTCATTCCATTCATTCCCCATTACAATAAGTTGTCACTCCTTATATAGAGTGCAACAATCACTGCTGTTATCACGGAAAGTGACAACTGGCAGATCTAATACAAAAATAACTAATTCTTAACAAACTACTGAAATGTTCACAACTACTGAGAACATATCAGCATGTTAAGTACAAAATATAAAACTACTGAAACTACAACGACTGAAGAACAAGCTCTTCAGTCGTTTTACAAAACTACTGAAACATAAAAATATAAAACTACTGATATCACAACTACTGAAGAAGTACTCTTCAGCAGTTGTGACAAACTACTGAGGCTTCAGTACTTGATCTTCAGACTTTGACCTTCAGGAGTTTCATCAGCTGATGACTTCAGTAGATATCATCAGCTGATGTCTTCAGTCTTTGTCTTCAGACCTTGTACATCAGTTGTTGATCTTCAGCACTTGTAAACTCTTCAGCTGTTGTACTTCAGTACTTTGGTCTTTCAGCTTCAGCACTTGTGTTCTTCAGCTGTTGTACTTCAGCACTTTGGTCTTTCAGCTTCAGCACTTGTGTCTTCAGCTGTTGTACTTCAGCACTTTGTCTTTCAGCTTCAGCACTTGTGTTCTTCAACTGTTGTACTTCAG
This sequence comes from Flaveria trinervia, assembly GCA_025506515.1. NCBI lineage: Eukaryota > Viridiplantae > Streptophyta > Magnoliopsida > Asterales > Asteraceae > Flaveria > Flaveria trinervia. The sequence goes on along the minus strand of CM046445.1, from coordinate 24,534,475 downwards.
CACTTTGGTTCTTCAACTGTTGAGGTCTTCAGCACTTGATCTCACTGTGAAGTCTTCAGCACTTGTCAAACTATTGAGAGGCTTTCAGCATGTTGTGATACCAGTGGGACTTAAGGTTTTCTGATCTTGGCTCATTGGTTCTTTGGTCAACAATCCCCAAAACATATTCCACCAGTATTCAGAGAACGCAGTCCAAGAAAAACTATGGGATGAGCTAGAGAAAAGATATGATGGTAATGCATCATTGAAGGCAATCAAGGCAAAGGAGTTAAAGAAGGATCAAATAACTCTTATCAATTGTAATGAAAGTTTGGACTAAGTCATAGACAGATTCTACCACTTGATGAGCGAATTGCATACACATGGAGTGGCTACTACCATGGAAGAGAAGTAAGCAACTTCGCAGACGGGTTGCCTAATAAGTGGGTTACTTCGTGTCTAACCTGAGACAGAATGGAATCCTTGTAAAGCTGGATATAAATGACTTCATTCTTAAGTTGCAAGAAGAAGCACTAAGGATGAAGTATAGAGCTCAGAAGTCTTCGTACACACAAAATCCAGCTTTATACAACGCAACGCCTCAAGCTAAGACATCTGAAGCACCCCTCCAGACTGCTTTTGTGTCTAGCTCGCCAGGTCCTTCACATGCTTCTCCTTCTGGATCAAACACGTCTGGGTCATCATGTACCCATCATATTGGATCAGAAGCAAGCGCTACCAAACTGAAGATCGAGAACCTCGGTAATGTAACCGTGGAAGTAGCTCGAGAGCATATGGATCTTTTAGCAGCAGTGGTTCATTCATATGATGGACTTGTTGCCGGGAAGATTGGAAACTGCCATCTGGCAGATGAGGACTACGAGCAGGTGGATGAGATGGAGCTTGAGAGAATGGATATAATGTGGGCCTTAGCAAGTGCTGTCCGGAGGGCGAAGAAGTTTGTGAAAAAGACTAGACAGAACTTGGTTGCTACTAAGGATACCACCTTTGGCTTCGACAAGAGTAAAGTGACCTGCTTTAACTGTGGTGAGAAAGGGCACTTCAAAAGACAATGTGTCAAGCCAAAGAAGACGGGGAATGGGAACCCGTTCTCATCCTTTACTCGCCAAGACAAGCAACCCTCAAGTTCTACTTCATCAAACAAGCATCCAAAAGCCTTAACTGCTAATGATGATGACGGACAGGATTGGAGTTTTAGGTTTGTCTCACCAGGAGAATCTAACATTGCCAGTGTTGAGGATATTGATGATGATTCTGCGAGTGAAGGTGATATAGCAGTTGAGATAGCAATGTCACATAGTGAAGAAACAACTGCAGCCGAGGTCAGTTACAAACCAATTGAGGAAGTTTCCACGTCAGAGAAAGAAAAGTCAGAATCACCAGAACCAGAAACATCTGATGCTGCACTGATGGCTAACTCGTCTGAACCAACTCAGGTAAGTACCACTGACCAAATTTTTAATAATCATGCTTGTTCGAATTGTGATACTTTTAGGAATAGCATAGATGAAAATTTTGCTAGGTTATTAGATCATAATGATAACTTAGTAAAAGATTTACGTATGTGCACTGAGGCAAATAGAGTACTAAAACAAAATGAGCATAGTTATAAAGAAAAATTAGACCTATTGACTAAACAACTTAGGGAAACTGAAGTAGTGGCCTTTAACCAAGCAAATGACATTAGGTACTATCTAAACTCCCTAGAAGAACTAAGAAACAAAAGGCAGTTCTAGAAGTAGAAGTCAATTCACTAAAACGGAAACTGCATAGTTGGACTAGTTCGTCGCATATAGTCCAACACTTAGTAAAAGAAAGGAACAACGGGGAGGGATTAGGCTACAAAGTGGTTCCACCACCACCTGAGACCTTGATGAACACTAAGTCTAGACTAGTAAATAATAACCCCATCAAGGATCATGTGGTGACTACTCCTCTTGTTACTGATCCAGACACCTCAGGTTCATCTACTGAATCTGGTCAGAAACAAAAGGAGGCCACTTCAAAGGCAAAGGGTAAATTGCCTTGTGTTAATCTGGAAAATGAATTTGAAAAAGTTAACTTAAAGTCAGGGTCAAACAGAGTCAAATCAGAACCTAAACGGACTTCAAATGTTACTTTTTCACACGCTTCAAGTCAAAAAACAGTTAACCAAAAAGGGAAACAGGTTAAGACAGTAAATTTTGTTAAACCAGAGAAAACATCAAACATACTAGAGTCAAAACCTAAAGTGGTTGATGTTACTAGAGTGTCACGCACTTCTCCACAAAGAAAGTCTACTCATAAAGTTGATAGCAGGTCATGCTACAACTGTGGAGAATGTGGACACATTGCTTCCTATTGTCATTTCTATCAGACACCTAGGAAGAAGATTGATCTTTAGGACTCTAGACCTAGGTCTTCTAAGCGGAGTTCTCTAACTCCACCTAGAAGAGCTAGTGAACCTAGAGTCCAACCTGTAAGCCAAACAACTGTTTATCTGTTTATCATAAACAGGCATTGCACAAATCTGGCTTATGGAAAGAAAAGTCCACCCACGTGTCTAATACTGATGACAAGAAGGAACCTGAGCTACCCTCACCCTCTAAGGGTCAATGGGTGGAGTTTATGATGTGTGATGCCTCTGGGAAACCCAAGACAGTCAAAGCTTGGGTTCCTAACCTAAACTAATTCATTTACTTTGTATGTGCAGGGTGTTTGATACAGTGCTGAGACTAACACGTGGATTATAGACAGCGGAGCATCCAGGCACATGACAGGAAATAGAGACCTTCTATCTAACGTCAAACAAATAAAAGGATGGCATGTTTCCTTTGCAGGAAACAAAGGAGGCTATATCACAGCTCAGGGAGAAGTGGGAAATCAGAAAGTTAAGTTTGATAAGGTGAACTACGTTCAACAACTTCAGAACAACTTACTGTCTGTTTCCCAAATCTGTGATAAAGGATTTAAAGTCATCTTCGATAACCAGAAGTGTTACGTGCTGAAGAAAGAATATATGATCCCAGAGGATCAAGTTATAATGACTGCTTCAAGATATAAAGACCTTTATGTCTTGGATCTGTCAACAGCTGCTACAACGGATCATGAGGTTCAGTGTTTTTTATCTAAAGCTACTGAGAAGGATTCAATCTCCTGGCATCGGAGAATGGGACACATTAGTCAAAGGAAGATGAATCATTTGATTCAGAAGGATTTAGTGAGAGGAGTAAATGTCAAGAACTTCCAACTTCCTGACTTTTGTGTAGCTTGCAAGAAAGGCAAACAGACAAAGAAGTCTCATAAGGAAAAGAAAGTTCATTCAATAGAACTTCCTCTTGAGCTTCTTCACATGGATCTGTTTGGTCCAGTTAGTACAAGGAGCATTGCAGGTGACGTGTACTGTTTTGTGGTCACTGATGACTACTCAAGGTTCACTTGGGTAATGTTTCTGAAATCCAATCAGAAACATTGGAGACATTCAAGGAATTAGTAATCACACTGGAATCTCTCTACAAGCTAAAAGTTCGACAAATACGCTCATAGACAACGGGACAGAATTCAAGAATCAAGGGATGGAGGCATACTGCAAGGAAAAGGGAATTGTGCATCAATTCACTTCTACTTACACACCTCAGATGAATGGCGTTGCTGAGAGAAAGAACAGGAGTTTGATAGAGACAGCACGGACTATGCTGGCAGACTCGAAACTGCCTATCCAATTCTGGAATGAGGCAGTGGCAAATGCGTGTTATACACTGAATCGAGTCCTAATAGTCAAGCGCCACGGAAAGACATGTTATGAGCTACTACAAAGACGCAAACCGAATTTGGAGTATCTTGAACCTTTTGGCGCGCCGTGTACACTTCTGAAGAAGACACAAGAAGGAAAATTCAGCGAGAAGGCAGTTGAAGGAATTTTTCTAGGATACAACATACCGAACAAGCGAGTTTACAATAACTCAACGGGTCTTGTAGAAGTGTGGTGTAATGTCGACGTTCAGAGATATACCACACCACCTACAGGCAAAGGACCTGCATACTTCTTCGATTATGATGGATTCTTCAAGTCCTTCAACATTCCTCTCTCTCCCTCAGGTGATGAGTTAGCTACTAGGATGATGTATGATATTCTAAATACACCATCTAGCACACAGGGAGAATCATCTACTCTGTCAGAAGGGGTAGTCGATGATAGTGACTCCTCCTCTGAAGATGAAACTGAAGCAGATGACCAGAACAGTCAGGAGGAACAGGTACCAGTTCCTGAAAGTCCACAAGCATCCATAAGTGATGCACCCTCGACTTCGGAACCTCAAAATCCACCTTCCTCAGATGCAGAACAAAATGTTCACAATCTTGGTTCGGAGGTGACTGTGCCGACTACTCCAGGATCACGACTAAACGTCTATCATCCCCTTGACAATGTTATTGGAGATGTCCGATCAGGAGTACAAACCCGAAATCAGCTATACTCAGCTGATTACGCCTCAGTTATGGAGAAAGGTTACATTCATGATGGTGCTTATCGATGTTTTGTTTCGCAGGTTGAGACAAAATATGTCAGTGAAGCACTAAATGATGAGGCATGGGTGAGTGCCATGCAAGAAGAACTTCTGCAGTTTAAGAAGTTAGGTGTATGGACTCTGGTTGATAGACCTAAAGGTGCTAAAGTCATTGGCACCAAATGGGTACTAAAATGCAAGAAGGATGACCAAGGAGTCATTATCAGGAACAAAGCTCGACTGGTGGTTCAAGGTTTTCGCCAAGTCGAGGGGATTGACTATAATGAGGTGTTTGCACCCGTCGCAAGGATGGAAGCTATTCGTATCTTCCTTGCCTATGCATCGTACATGAAAATTAAAGTCTACCAATTAGATGTGAAGAGTGCATTCCTTCATGGGGAAATCAGGGAAACAGTCTATGTAAGTCAACCCGAGGGATTTGAAGACCCTTATCATCGGGATAGAGTTTACAAACTCGACAAAGCTTTATATGGGCTTCATCAAGCTCCTCAAGCTTGGTATGAGAAACTCTCGACTCATCTTGTGAAACACGGCTTTCGCAGGGGAGTCATTGACTGTACACTGTTTATTAAAGAAAAGGATGACGACCTACTGCTTGTACAGATATATGTTGATGACATAATCTTCGGGTCAAAGAACGAAGAGTTATGCAAAGAGTTTGAAGCAGTGATGAAGAAAGAGTTTGAGATGAGTGCTATGGGGGAGATGAAGTTCTTTCTCGGGTTACAGGTGGATCAAACACCTAATGGGATCTTTCTACATCAGACCAAGTATGTAGGAGACATTCTCAGTCGCTTTGACATGGAGAATGCTTCTGCTGCTGGGACTCCACTTCCTACGAATCATGATATATCACCTGATGAGAATGGAGATCTTGTAGATGCTTCTATGTACCGAGGAATGATTGGATCCCTCATGTATCTCACTGCCTCAAGACCTGATATCATGTATGCTACATGTTTATGTTCCAGATATCAGGCTAAACCTAAGGTCAATCATCTGATCGGGGTCAAAAGGATTTTTCGCTATCTAAAGGGTACACCCACACTAGGGTTGTGGTATCCTCATGATGATGATTTTGAGCTCACGGCGTATAGTGACTCGGACTATGGAGGCTGCAAAATGAACTACAAGTCTACATCAGCGGGGTGTCAATTCTTTGGGAGAATATTAGTTACATGGCAGTGTAAGAAGCAGACATCGGTTGCATTGTCAACCTGTTAAGCCGAATATGTTGCTGCTGCAAGTTGCTGTTCACAAATCATTTGGATTCAACAGCAAATGCGGGATTACTGTTTAAAATTCTCATCTACTCCTATTTTTGTTGATAACTCTGCTGCAATTGCAGTAACCAAAAATTCGGTTCAACATCCTAAGACCAAACACATCGGTATTAAATACCACTTCATAAGAGACTGTTTTGAAAAGAACTTAATTGATGTGGTTAAAATTAATACTGATTTTCAACGTGCTGACCTCTATACTAAAGCCTTTGATAAACCACGTTTTCAATATTTGCTAGAGGTCAACGGCATTAAAAAGAAAAGTGAGGTAATTCCTGATGAGAATAATGTGTAGTCCGATGTAGGTTCGTTAACGTTTATTTTATTTTATGTTATCTGTTTTTTTTCTTTTTGTATGTGATATTTAAACTCATGTTATTTTGCTGTTTATTAAAATCCAAAAAATAATTAAATCCAAAATGATTTTAGTATTTTAGAGGGAGAATATGTCAGCAAGTTAACATTAAAAAAAATTAAAAAAAAATGAGGGAGAAGGGGTAACTAGCTGAAATAAGGTAGATTGTGTCTATGATACCGATTCAATACCTTTGGAACATGATAGTACACAGGAACAAATCAAGAGGGATTTTAAAATCTAAGTTTTGAAAAGATGCAAAAGTTCAAAGTATAAGTCTGTGTAGTCTAGGCAATATAAAAAGGGAAGATGATAGAAAACTGGCAACTCCTAAGGTGACACAAAGAAAGTAGACTTAGAGGCTGCTAGACCACAAATGATATGTTGGTAGATTCAACACGATAGACAATTAGACCTGATTGGTGATCTCAAGATCAAACTAAGTTGTTCAACTAACTGTGGGCTTCCATCTTATCACTGGTTAACACAATCAAATATATTCCAATAAGGGGTAATGAGCATTTAAATGCCACAAAAGTGTGCGGATGACCATAATTAGAGCAAAGCAAGAAAAAAATGAAAGACAAATGCAACAAAGCTAATGACTTATGTTGTTGATGCATATTGTGTCAAATAAAATAAGCTGCTCTAACAAGGAGATAGGTTGTGTGCCTCTCTGCTGTGCGATGGCACTGACCTGAGGATAAGCATAACCTAGATATTCTAGAATTCATTGTTGTTTGCCGCCTCTCTGCTGTGCGATGGCACTGACCTGAGGACAGGCTTCTCTTTGAAAGCTCTAAGAATAGTCTCTTCTTGTAATAATACCCGTAGACCGCTCAAAACCTCTGAGGAATGTTGATTACCATATAAGTGTGGGATCCACAAATGTTAGCTGAAATAATTAAACCTAAATCAGTCACCAGTCTGCGTCAAAAGTCTGTGTATGGATTTAAGTGGACAAACATACTGACAATCTTAGTGGCTACATTCTTAAGAGTTCAAATCAATGTGAAAATCTAAGAGTTTCAGTATGATTTCCTTAAGTTGCTAACGACTCTGGATGAACACCGAGAATTTAAGCATCAAAAAGTTTAAGAACAAGTCCCGAATGATTTGATGTTCCTGTATGATTCCAAAATTGAATTGGTCCAGATATGATCAATCTAAGTTGAAGCTGTCTGCTCCCAAACCAAATCCCGTAGATTTCCATCTTAGGGTTTTATCTCTCACAAAAAGTCCAAAAATGAACTTTATTTGTGTAGTTAGTTTAAGTTTTATGTAAATCTTTTAATTTGTGCATCTATCGGACTACATCAGGAAAATCAGAAGGGAATTAACTTACCTAAAAGGGTCATGTCTGAGATGGCCACATGGTTTTCAAATTTTAAAAGGTCACATCTGAAGTGACTGAATTGGTTAAGAGCTTATAATGTCTATTTCAAAAGGTTAAAATGTTCAAAATGGCAGAAAATCTACCAAGTGTGACCCATTCGCACGATTGGACCATGAATATGGACCAACCATGCGAATGGATCCCATTCGCACGATTGGACCATGAATATGGACCAACCATGCGAATGGATCCCATTCGCACGACTGGACATGAAAATGATCCATTCGACCGAATAGAAGGGGGAGAATGAAACAGTAGACCGACTGAGGCTCAGTCGGTCAACTAAAGAGGCGAATGAAGGAGACCGAATGAGTCAGTCGACCGACTGAGACTCAGTCGGCCGACTGAAAGCGACCGACTGGACCAATCGCACGACTGAACCTCAGTCGCCCGAATGAACTGAGCGAATGAGGCCAGTCGGCCGATTGAAATTAGGGTCAGTATTTAAAGGGCCTCAGTCGATCGCTTCTCATTCATCACTCCCAATCGCACCCCAAATCGCTCTCTTTACCGTTACTCTGCCAAAATCTCTAGAGATAGTTGTTCACATTGCAATTCATCTTCTGACTTTCGATTGACAAGAATAAAGGTACATTGCAGTTCAATTTTGTAGAAATCATAAGATTTTAAGTCCAATTTGGGTTATTCGAATGAAACTTTGATCGGACTGAAAAATGCCCTAGTAACCTACATAAACTAAGCTAAATGTTAAAATTAAGTTTACTAGGTCATTAGTGACGAGATGGCGAGTCCAATGAACTAGATATAGAGGTTTAAAACAAAAATTGGTGAAACTGAAAATGTGAATCGCACAGTTGGTCTTCATGCGAATGGACAGCATGATGAACTTCAGTCACACGACTGAAGGGCTCAAACTGCCCATACGCATGGCTGAACCATGCGTTTGAAGTTCAGTCGCATGACTGAGGTAACCGCATGAAGGTATATGCGTAGGAGCCCAATCGCACACACTGAGATATGTATGGGGTCAATCGCACGACTGAACCCCATTCGGACCATTCAATCATACGACTGAACCCCTTTCGCACGGTTCAATGCACTGTTGAACTCAGTCGCACAAATTTCAATCGCATGACAGAAAGATGTTTTTCAAGCTTAACGAGTTCGTGACTTTCTTAGTAAATGGTACTAATGTCTACTATCTTTGTGTAACAGATGGCAAGTAGATGGACTATGAGCACAAAGCATAATATATGTGCCCATCTGGACTTAACATCCAGAAATGCTGCAGAATTCACTGGCATTATCACGTTTCTATTGAGATCACGGATTGCGCATGCCATCTCTACCCCCTGCACCCCATATCGATCCATTCAACAAGCCTTCTGGGAAGGCGCTACAGTTGATAGATCATCGGAACCTCACTGCATAAGAAGTACCATATTTGGCGAGGATATTACCGTTTCTGAGGAAGATTTAAGGATTGTACTTCAATTGGGGGATGACGGTGACTGCCCAACCCGTCTACACCCCCTCACTGTCAGAGGATGTTTTCTCAGAGCCAAATACTCTGGGGACATCAATTCAGGGGTACTCAACAAGAGTAACCTCTGTCCTCAGTTCAAGTACCTTGCACACGTGCTGCTCAAGTGCATGGCTTCAAGAAAAGGTGGGTTTGATGAGCTATCGGATCAGATGCAAAACGCATACGTTGCGTTGGTGCTGAACCATCCGTTCAGCTTCTCTAAGATGATCTTCACCTATCTGGTGGAGAACATCGAGGGGAAAGGAAAGGAAGCCTTCTGTATGTACCCACGGTTTATGCAAATGATAATAGATCAGAAGCTTCCTTCCCTGCCAAAAGAACAGGAGGATTCGGTGGTATTGGAGGTAATGGATGACACCACCCTGGGAAGGATGAAAGTATACCGGGGAAAGCAAGTAAAGCCTCCGGTCAGAAGGTTGTTTGGTCATCTTGCCAGAGAGGACTATGTTGCACCAGAAAAGAGAAGGTGGCGTCACGTGGACAGTGACTCTGAGGTGGAACAGATAGCCCTACCCACTCTTGACTCAGATGAGGATGATAGTGGGGATGATGCTATTCCACCCAGAGGCACTGTGTCTGATTCTATTCCCCCTGTGTCTGTCTCATCTGCTGAAGTAACTGAGTCAGCAGGATTTCATCAAGATTTTGTTCTTAACGAGGAGGATGAGGATGAATCGGATGAGGAGCCACTTACCCGAACTGTGGGAAGGAAAGTTGTACCCACAGAACATGGGTTAAGGGGTATTGGTGAACACCGAGAGGCTCCGGAGATACAGAAACTGACCCAACTTATGCTCCAGGGTCCTCAGGCGGGATTGTAGGGGGAGCATCCACCTCGAAGGGAACAAGGAGAAAACGGATGGCTCAACCCCATGGGCAGAAACCTAAGAAAAGGCGTAGGGTAACCTTTATCACTACCACATCCACCACATCCACCACATCCACCATACCTTCCACCACTACCACCTCTTCAGACACACCATCCACCACCATACCTTCCCCACAGCAACCGCAGACACCACTATACCAACCACCACAAGACAGACCCCAGCCACCACTACATCATTCACCCCACACTCACCACCACTATCATCTCGACCTGACCCGATATTCACCACCACCACCACTACCACTAGCCACCAACCGAGCCCTCAGCCTATCCCTCATACACCTATAGATCTCCTCTACCTCCAATCGAGGTAGAGGAACAGCTCTTGGCGTTAAATAGAATGGTGTTGCGATTGCTGGCGGCTGATGAGGAAAAGACCACTCAGATCCGCCAGCTTACCGACCTGACTGCTGCACAATCGCATAAAATTGCAGAGCAGGATCGAGTAATTGAGGAGCAGGCCCAGCAATTGGCTGCTCAGAGCACTCAGATGGACCAACTCCGAGCTCAAAGTGTCGCAGCCAGTAAGCAAATAGAGGAGTTGGAAAAAGCTAACAGGACCATTTTGCTAAAACTGAAAGGATCAAAGGAGGAACCTTTAAAGAAAAGGGATGGAGACAGAGATAATGAAGATGATGATGACGATGATGATAATGAGAGTGATATTGATGAAGAGAAAACCGAAGAATGGTGTGAAGATGAAGACACTGAAGAAGGAGAAGCAGCTGAATCTGTCTCAGCTCCAGGGCAAGAGAAGAGAACAAAGAACAGACAAGATCAGTCAGCTTCTGCTTCTGCACCTTCACGTGAAGAGTCGAGGATTCAGGATAAAAGTAAATAGTAGATGTTTATGTATTTATTTACTTTTGTATTCTGTATTGAAAAACCATGTACTAAATGTTTATATTAAGTTAATGCATTTTGTTTGATAAATTACTAATGATTTGAGTGTGAAATGTGTAAATCAAACAGATCCAAAGTACAACAGAGATGAGTTTGATATTGCTCCCATTCAACAGGTCAAGTCTCAACTCACAATGATTCTTGATCTGCAAGGGATTGTGAGAAGGTCAGTGAGTTATACCCCTGAAGAAGGTGAAATAATTCATGACCTATCTAACGAGCAACTGGCAGAGATGTTCAGACTCAATCCTGATGAAATTGTCAAGGATGCTCCAACAGTTGATTCAACCAGTGACGACGAACTAAATGACGTTGATGAAGTTGAGGTTGAAGATATTGTTGCATAAGAGTACCCATAGTACGCTGACAACGAGGGTAATGTGGTCCCCAATCTGTGTGAGTCCCTAGTCAGTGATATGTTTGAGGTACTAGACAAGATGGAGCAGGAAACAGGGAAGACCGAAGGAACAGCCCAAGCCTCAAATGATGACGTAGACATTCGAAAGGCTGAGTGGGCTGAATGTCTTAAAGAAGTTAGAGCCCAACGTGCTGCACCGAAGAGGGATGCCTACACCAAGTTCTACAGCGTCAAGAAACATCTTACGGTGTCAGGCAGGATTATAGCATGGGCATATTTTGATGATCTTAACGTTTATGCCGTTAAGAGGGAGAACGGCATAGAGTACTTTAGATTTCCACATGATCTAAAGACTCTACCAGGTTTTGAACTCAACCGGCTGGCCAAATTGAAGTTGTTGTATGCTGACCCGAGAAAGATGTCAGGCTGGTTTGAGGCTGCCCTAAAGAAAGAATACCACACCAGGTGGATTAACTTCAGACCTCAAAAACCTACAAGGTATATTAGAAGTTTTGAGATGAATGCCATTACTGGAAAACCAAAGATTGTGTTGAAGTGGAATCCTCCACGCACAATGTCACGAATCCTACTTCGGGAAATGACAAAGGATTTCACACCACACTTTAAGTGGTGGTACTATGATTGGAGACTGCTGAAGCTGTCATAGTTCTGAACCCAATTTAGATATTTTCCAACCCCAATCATTCAAAAATGTTTAAAGGAGGGGTCCTAGAACTCACACAAATGACACCAAGAAGTAGAGCTTCGGTTTGATTTGCTACACGATGATTTTGCCTGCTTGAATCTACCCGAACCAGCTTTTTCTCCCTTTTTCTCTTCTTTCTCTCTTCCCCTCTTTGATGGCTGAAAATATGGGTGTGGGGAGAGGGTAAAGGCTACCCTCTCCTTTATATACTCCCACTCATCGGTGTTTCTTTCGTTGGCGAGTTTGGTCCTCGACTTAGGACTTTATTTATTTTTCTCTTTTCGTCGGCTTCAAAAGAGATAAATAACCGAGTGTTACATGATGCTTTGGTTTTGATAACGAATCTTGATTATTAAATGTTTCACTATCATTTTTTTGATGAGGTATATGAATTCTCTTTTCAAAATTATCAAAGAATGCATCATCAGCCTTTGTTTACTTTTCAGTCAAATCCACCCTTTTATGAGGTGTTTTTAATTGCTAGAAAGTTGTTCTTTTCTTCAAAGGATGAACATCAATGGATGTCTTTTCCTTTGATTTTGGCTTTTGTTTTTGTTCAGGCTTCTTGATTTTTGCATGTATTTCACAGTCAGTAGATTGAGTGTCTGAGTCAGCTTTATCTGATTGTCTCTTCTTTGTGCCCTTTGTCTTGTTCTTTTTGTTGAAGTAACATTCCTGAGTTGAATGGTTATTTTTGTTGCGGATAGCATAGTGTTTGTTGAAGTAACATTCAGATGTCATGTGATTGTTCATATTGCAAATAGAACAATAACTACTGAAGTAACAATCTTCAGTATTATGGTTTTTCATGTCACGCCATTTGCAATACATCTCATCTGATTCTTTGTCAGAATCAGTCAATTTTTTCTTGTTTGCCAACTTTTGAAGCTTTGAATCCTTTTTTAGTTTTGAAGTTGATTTTTCCTCTTCCAGCTTGTGAAGATTTGGTTTGTTTGTTGCTGACTTCCACTTCCGTAGATCATCTACTGAATCAGCATTAACTTCTACTGAAGAGGTTTTCTTTTTCCGTAGGTCTTGTACTAAGGAAAGGTTCTTCTTCAGCTAATGTTTAGCTGATAGCCTTTTCTTTTCCTTTTCCACGGATGATTTGTGTCTTTTCTCAGTAGAGGCACACTTCTCATTCACTTTATTGGAAGATTTTGTTGCTGATTTAGTTTATGAAGACCTTCATATAATTGAGCTATTCTCTTGCAGATAATCTTCAGCATGTTTATTTGTTTAGGAGGGTATGGCAGCTTTGTTTCTTCAATTACTTTTGGAATATTTGTTTCAAAAACAATATTCTTACCCTTGTTTAGTAGATCATCATCATGTTCATCAGAATCATCCAAGTCATCACACTCATCAAAGTCAAATTCTGAATCCATTTGATTAATTTTGTCTGATTCAGAAGACTCAGTTTCATTCACCTCAGATATATTGTTAATGTTTTGTTGATTAGAACTTGTTTCCATATTAGTGCTTGGCACAAAATGATTTGACAAGTTATTTGTCATTGATTCAGGAAAAGTAACATAATTATTGTTCATAGGAGGTGTCACTGCATTATAACCCAACCCAGACCTGTTATTTGATTCAATATAAGAATTTAATAATTTCTCATATTGCTAAGATGAAAGTTGAAACTTTTGAAGTTTCACTTCAGTTGATGCATGATCAGCCATGGATTTAGTTAAGAAAGTGGTCAGATGCTTAACTTGTGCTTTTAAACTGTAATTTTTATAAACAATTTTATCTAAATCCTTTTGTAAAGAGTTAATTTTTATTTGATATAATTTATGTTCTCTTACCTGAGATTCTTTCAAAATCATTGTTTTTTTAACTTTATCAGCTAATTGTTGAGCATGAACTCTATATCTTTCTACTTTCTCAACACATATTGATGAACATAACCTGTCTCTTACCTCACTTGCCATGGGTGGAACTTTGTTTTCTATGTGAGCCATTAAGCTTGATTTTCTTCCAATACTTCCTTCTCATACATACTCTAGTCACAGGTTCCATCTTGAAGAATGATTAGCTCAAATTCTTTTAAGTTGTTTGTTCCTGCTGATGTATTAGTGGCTGGTGGGGATGAGTTGGCAAGTTGTGGTTGTCTGAAGGATCTTTGAGATGATGAAGCTTGTTTAGACTGATGTTGCCGATGTTATATTGAGTCGGGGTTTTGTTGATTGCATTCTCTAGAGAAGTGTCCATAGAGATTGCACTTGAAGCATCTTACCATTGACTTATCAACACCAATCCATGATGATTTGCTTGCAGCAGCGAAATTCTTGTTTCTTCTTAGATATTATTTGGCTCTATAGGCAATCATTGCCATTTGCCATTGTAGATCCATATCCTCCACTACATCTAGAGATAGTTCTTCCAAGTCTTGTTGGCACATGTTTGCAGAGGTTAATGAGCTTTCCAGGTAAGCTTGAAAGCTTGAACTGAAAGTTGCAAAAGCTGCTTTTTGTTCTTTAGTGTCCAGAATGACAGTGATGGACTCTGGTTGATTGTTGATTGAAGGCTTTTCTAATGATGTATCTCTTTGATCATCAGTTCTTCCTTTCTCTTTTCTTGACTTACTTTGAAAAGATTTCTTAGGAGGTTTTGAAGCATAGAAAGTTGCTTCCTCTTCATCTTCACTCAAAGTACAAGAGTTATCACCATCATTGTTGGAAATAAAGGCACTTCTTGTTTCTTTAAAGTGATATGGTGATATATGAGTTCTCACACTCTTGTTTCTTGATTTCTCATCCATTTCAAGAGCCTTAACTTTAGTCACTAGAGTGTCTAAACCAACTGCTTTGAGGTCTATGGTGTTCTTGAACATGAATACAGTTTGCTTTCAACTTTCTAGTAAAGTATGGAGCATCCTTTTGTTCAATTCCTCATTTGTGTATTTCAACTCCAAAATATTCATCTCTATAACAAGTTGCATGAACCTATGGAGTTGTTGAGGAATTGATTCACCCTCAATATGATGAAATGTTTCATATTGTGAACGAAGAGTGTCCTTCATAATGCTTCTGATTTCATCACTCCCTTCATAGAGTGTATGAAGAATCTTCCATAAGGAATTTGTTGTTTTGTAAGTTCACACCTGATTAATATTTCCTGAGGTAAAGCCATACTAAGCAAACAGTATGCTTTAATATCAATTTTAACCTTATTAATATCATCAGGTGATAGATCTTTTGTACTTATGGGTTGATTATTATCATTATAATCTGGCCCAAGGGTGGGTGGAATATAAGGACCTTCTGTTATTGAGACCTATAAGTCAGAATCTATAAAATTTACATGATTCCTGAACTTGATTTTCCAGGATTTAAAATCTACTTTTGTTTCCAACTTTGGAGGTTGGTAAGATGATCACCAAAACTGCTCATGATTAGTTAAGTTCTAAGACTTTAACTAATGAATTTGTTCAATGGATATGAACAATTATTGATGTTTGTTGGACCAAAAGAACCAATGAGCCAAGATCAGAAAACCTCTAAGTCCCACATGATATCACAACAACTGCTGAAGGCTTCATCAGCAGTTTGACAAGTGCTGAAGACTTCAACAGCTGAAGATCAAGTACTGAAGACTTCAATAGCTGAAGACTAAAGTGCTGAAGCTCAACAGCTAAAGAACACAAGTGCTGAAGCTCAACAGCTGAAGAACACAAGTGCTGAAGCTGAAGACCAAAGTACTGAAGTACAACAGCTGAAGAGTCCACAAGTGCTGAAGATCAACAACTGATGTACAAAGTCTGAAGACAAAGACTGAAGACATCAGCTGATGACATCTACTGAAGTCATCAGCTGATGAAACGTCTGAAGACCAAGTACTGAAGTTTCAGTAGTTTGTCACAACAGCTGAAGAGTACTTCTTCAGTAGTTGTGATATCAGTAGGTTTATGTTTTTACTTTCAGTAGTTTTGTAAAACGACTGAAGAGCTTGTTCTTCAGTCGTTGTAGTTTCAGTAGTTTCTTTTCAGTAGTTGTAGTAACTGATAACACTTAGTATTTTTGTAAGAAGATGTTAGTTGTTTTGACATCTTCAGTAGTTGTGTTTCAGATGTTTAAATAATTCTGTTAGATGTCACTATCAAGTGACATCAGCAGACGTCACATCTCCTATATAAGGAATGTTCCAGCACGACATTCCTATATAAGGGATGATTGACCTGATTGTATGTGTGACAATTTGCCACCACAAAAGCGTGTGATTGAATGAAATATTCTTTTTGCAGAAACTTTCTCTCTCTATAACTAATTCTGTTCATTGCAATATCTTTGGTATTCTTGCTCGAATTGTGCTAGTTGGTGCTCTATTCCGCTGCCGAAATCATTCGAATCGATCAAACTAGATGCTGAGATCCTATTAAATAGTATCAGAGCAGGTTAATCATTGATCGATCTAACAATTGATCATTGAAACTACTCATTTTCTCTAAGTTTGATCGAACTAGCAAATTCGCACGAATACGTTATAAAGATTGAAGCTCTATCGCTTTTGGCTATTTTAATTGAGGTTCTTAGTGGTTTTGAGCTAAATTTGTTTTGCTTATCTTGAATTTGTCTGAATTTTCTAAAATGACTGCTCCTTCCAATGATCCTCACAATACTGGTTCCTCAACCAAGCCTCCGATGCTGGTCAGGAATGAGTATAACATATGGCAACGACGAATGCTCCATCACCTGTCTGTTAACAGCTCAGGTTGTTGGACATCAGTGGTACATGGTCCACACAAGCCTATGGTGAATAACCCGGAAACCAATCAAATGGTTCCGAAGAGGAGGGAGCAATACTCAGATGAGGATAAGAAATTGTTTGAGATTGATGCAAAAGCCCATGGAATTCTGGCCATGGCACTGCTTAAAGAGAAAAATGATGAGATTTATAAACTTAAATGCCAAATCACTGATGATAACGCTAGGGAAGAGGTACTTTTAGAAAAGTACAAAGACCTCAAAGAAACCCTTGCAGTCACCCAAGTAGAATGTGATCGATGGGTACAATCATGCAAAGGTATTGAAATGCTTCTTAGTAAGCAATCAGCTTTCAATGTGAAGTTTGGCATTGGTTATAATCACATTGCTCCTCCTACAGATTTTGCTTCAAGAGCAGAAGTGAAATCTGATGGAGAAAGCAATAACCAATCCACCTCATCATGTGATTCACTTTTTGATAGAGCACCATCAGAAGTTGAAGTTAGTATTATTCCCTCATTAAACCTATCAGCTGATCCTGATAGTTCAAATACTGACACTCACATGATCAAAGAGTTGATCAACTCAGGAGTTATTTCGGGAAGTCCTGAAAGGACTGGAGAGCAAGATTTAACACCTGAAGTTCAAACTCCAACTACTGTCAGCACTGAAGAGAAGAAAACTGTCAGTAGAAAGGGTTTGAAGACTACTAAAGAGGAAGTCAAGAAAGCAAATAGTGCTTCCAAAGTGCTGAAGAACAAGTCTTCAGTAGTTTCATTCTCTGTAGTTGATGATCAACATAAGATGAAGAAGAAACCATGTGAAATATGTGGTTTGTTCAATCATCTTACAGATGATTGTTGGTACAAAAGAGGATCCAAACTCAAACATAAAGAGGAAATTAAAGAGAAAATGGTTAAAATGAAAACTGAGTTTGAAGCCACGTTTGTACCAGCAACATCAAATCCTGTAACCCTTAAGTCCAAAAAGAAATCCAAAAAGGAAGGGGTTAAACAGGTAACAGCTGAGATTGCTCAAAAGAAGAAGGTGCAACATAGGAACTTATCAAACTCCAATGCCACTGTGTCTGCAGAGCTGAAAGCTTTATCACAAAATCAGACACAGCTGGTTATGATGGTTCAACATCTATTGGGAAGAGTTAACCAATTAGATGTTCCTATGTTGAAACCACAGAAAAGGAGGTCCAAGCCAAAGGATTCCTCTTCTTCACCATCTTCTTCCTCTCAAGCTGTTGTTTCCAACAACCTGTTAGTTTACCATCTATTGATGAGAACAGGCCCAAAACGAAAAAGGTTCAGGTCTCAAAATCTAACTAATTTGTTGTGTTTTGTAGGGTTCTTCAACATGCCACAGGGGCATCTGGTATGTAGACAGTGGAGGATCCATGCATATGACAGGGAACAGATCACTTCTTAATGACTACTCTCAAGGAAGGAAGGGGTTTGTGTCATTTGGCAATGATGCAAAGGGTTACATCATCGGCAAAGGCTTTGTTTCCAATGGGGAAATAAAGTTTGATGATGTTAACCATGTGGAAAATCTCAAGTACAACCTCTTGAGTGTCAGTCAAATGTGTGACAAAGGCCATGTTGCTCTTTTCACTAGTCAGCACTGTCAGATTCTGTCATCCAAAGTTCTAAGTTTGATTGATAAGGTGTTGGATGAATACACTCTCCTGAAGGCCAACAGGATAGGAAGAGTGTATGCCTTAGATCTTTCCAAGAAAATAGATCTCAAAGGCCATCCTTGCCTATTTTCCAAGGCTTCCCCTCAAGAATCTACTCTATGGCATAGAAGGTTGGGTCATGTTAATCTCAAAACATAAATCAGCTGATAAACCATAGTTTAGTAAAGGGACTGCCTATGAAGGAGTACAAATGTGAAGATAACTGAACTGCTTGTTTAAAAGGAAAATAGCACAAAGCTTCATTTCCCTCCATAGAAGAACCTAAGTCCACTGCCTGCTTACAGCTTCTTCACATGGATCTCTTTGGTCCTGTGAGAGTGATGAGTATGGCTAAGAAGAAATATTGTCTGGTAATTGTGGATGATTACTCCAGATTTGTATGGACTTTCTTTTTGCATTCAAAGGATGAGGTAGCTCAGAAGATCATCAACTTTGTGTTGTATGTTGAGAAGCAGTATTCCCTCTCAGTCAAGTGTATTAGAAGTGATAATGGAACAGAATTCAGAAACAATACACTTGATGAGTTCTACCTCTCAAAGGGAATCAAGAGGCAGTTAGCATTCCAAGAACTCCTCAACAAAATGGAGTAGTGGAGAGAAAGAACAGGACCCTTATTGAAGCTGCAAGGTCCATGTTGGCTTATTCTGGACTGCCAATGACTTTTTGGGCTGAAGCTGTCAATACAGCTTGCTATGTACAGAATAGAGTTCTAGTAAATCAGAGGTTGATGAAGACTCCATATGAAGCTCTTCATCATTTGGCCCCTCTGATTTCATTTTTCAGAGCTTTTGGGTGTCCTTGTTTCATTCTCAACACACGGGATCAACTCCAAAAATTTGATCCTAAGGTGGATGCAGGGTACTTTGTTGGTTATTCATCAACTTGCAAAGCATACAGAGTCTTCAACTGCAGAACAAAGATGGTTGAAGAGACTCTACATGTTAAGTTTAATGAATCTCCAAAGGACAAGATTCCACAAAGCCCTGTGGAGCTATTTGATTTGGACATACTGCAATATGTTCCTCATCAAACTCCTGCTGTTGCTCCTGTCAACAGTTCACCACCTGGTGGTACTGCTGGTGCTGATGATGATGATGATTGCAGTACTCACCTCTTCAGGTTTAGTGACCAACTGCCTGTGTCCTCTAGACCTGATGCTCCTGTAGCTTCAGTAGCTTCATCCACAACAAGTGCTGATGAGATTTCTGCATCTTCAACTTCATTTGAGTTGCCACCATCTACATGGTTTCGAGAGTCTACATCAACATCTGTTGCTGCTGAAGGTTCTACAAACACTTGCACTGATCTTATTGTTTATCCAGAGCTGAAGAATCACCCAATGTCTCAAATCATTGGTGATATCAACGCTGGAGTTTCAACCAGAAGTCAATTGTCCAATTTCTGCTTCTATGCTCTCTTCATCAGTCAGCTAGAGCCAAAGAATTATCATGTTTCACTTAGAGACAATGGCTGGGTTGAAGCAATGCAGCTTGAGCTTCTTCAGTTCAAAAAGCAGCAAGTGTGGGAGCTTGTTCCTCTTCCCCCAGTAAGTGTGCAATAGGCACTAAATGGGTGTTTAGGAATAAAATAGATGAAAATGGGCTTATTGTTAAGAACAAGGCCAGACTGGTTGTTCAGGGGTTTGCACAAGAAGAAGGTATTGATAATGATGAAACCTTTGCCCCTGTAGCCAGACTGGAGGCAATTAGATTGTTCTTAGCCTATGCTGCACTCCACAATCTTAAAGTTTTTCAAATGGATGCTAAAAGTGCATTTTTATATGGTAAAATAAAAGAAGAAGTTTATGTGTGTCAACCACCAGGCTTTGAGGATAATAAACACCCAGAATGGGTATACAAGCTTGATAAGGCTCTTTATAGGTTGAAACAAGCTCCTAGAGCCTGGTATGAGACATTATCTAACTTTCTTCTGCAAAATAATTTCACTAGAGGCTCGATAGATAAAACTTTATTTATTAAGAAGGTGGATCAGCATAAGCTACTTGTTCAAATTTATGTTGATGATATTATATTTGCATCCTCTGATCCCCAGTTGTGTGATGATTTTACAAAATTAATGCAAAGGAAGTTTGAAATGAGTGCAATGGGAGAATTACAGTTCTTTCTAGGCTTGCAAATCAAACAAAAAGCTGATGGAATTTTCATTCATCAGTCTAAATATACAAAAGATCTTTTAAATAAGTTTGATTTACAAAACTGTCAGCCCTGTTCTACTCCCATGTGCAACACCACACAATTGGATATTGATCAGAAAGGTAAAGCTGTTGATGAAACGCTTTACAGATGTATGATTGGGTCCTTGATGTATTTAACAGCTTCTAGATCAGATATTATGTATGCTACATGTGTTTGTGCTAGATTTCAGGCTGCACCTAAAGAGTCTCATCTGATTGCAGTCAAGAGGATCTTTAGATATTTGCAAGGTACACAATCTCTAGGTTTATGGTATTCCACTGGACACTCTTGCAAATTAGTTGCTTTCTCTGATAATGACTATGCAGGGTGTAAGTTGACCAGCAAATCTACTTCTGGTGGATGTCAATTCCTAGGCAACTGTTTGATTTCTTGGCAGAGTAAGAAACAAACATCTGTTGCTACATCCACTGCTGAAGCCGAGTACATTGCTGCTGCAAGTTGTACATCCCAAGTACTCTGGCTTCAGAATCAACTTTTGGATTATGGCATTACAGAGACTAAGACTCCGTTATTAATGGATAGTGCTTCAACTCTTTGCATTGTCAAAAATCCAGTCCAGCACTCTCGGACCAAACATATAGAAATTAGACATCATTTTATAAGAGATTGTTTTGAAAAGGGTCTAATTAATCCTATGTTTGTGCCTAGTGCTGATGAGCTTGCAGATATTTTTACTAAGCCTTTGGATAGTTCAACTTTCCACAACCTGGTGTTAAGGCTTGGTATGCTGCAGCTAGAATAAGTGACAACCACTGATGATCTCAGTAATAAGTACTGATGATCATTGGTCACCATGTCACATATAAGTACTGATGAGTTCTTTTACCCTCAGTAGTTTTTATAACTACTGAAGGCTAAATGCCTCACAAGTACCGAAGTACTTTATCTGTTCTAAACTACTGATGTAGTTGAAATCAGTAAAAACAGATAAGTACTGACTCCTATGAAACACCTGAAAAGCAGATGAAAAGTCTGATGAGTAAGTGTTGAGGACAGTATGAAACAGCTGAAAAGCTAAGAATTGACGAAAACAGCTAATGAGTAATTTCTCTTCAGTTGTTTCTACAACTGCTGTTTCTAAACAACTGAAGCAAGACCACAGTCTTCAGTAGTTTCACAACTACTGATGACTAATACCAAGTCTTCAGTTGTTTACAACAACTGATGGCAAAACCACTGTCTTCAGTAGTTTCACAACTACCGATGACAAAAACCAAGTCAGTTGTTTACATCATATGAAGTCAAAACCACTACCTCAGTAGTTTCATAACTACTGATGGTTAACACCAAGACTTCAGTTGTTTCAACGTCTGATGGTCAAAACCAAGTCTTCAATTGTTTTATAACAACTGATGACAACACCACCACTGTCAGTCGTTTTAAACCTCTGAAGGTTAATACCACGTCATTAGTAGTTTCAAACAGCTGATGACCACACCAAAACCTTCAGTAGTTTTCTTTCAACCTTTTCAAATCCCAACCCTATAAATACCTGTCTTCTTCTCCAACGTTCCATTAGCCGTTCTTTTGACCTTCATCCTTTCAAACATGGCAACCATGAGTCTAAAACCCCAACATAACTGTGTCGCCTATCTCACGAAATCGGCCTTCTGGACAAAGTTTGATCACGCCATAGACCTAATGGTTGATTCTCAATATAATACAGCTCTGCTCTTAAACCCAACCATCTACCCAGAGTCACTCAGTCAGTGCTAAATTTAACCAAAAACAAGTAGAGGTTACACCTGAAAGCATTCGTCGAGTGCTAAATTTACAAGATGCTACTGCTGTGACTGAGTACCCGAAGGGCACAACTAATATGTCCTTCCTCAACAATGGGTACGACGGAAATCTTCGTGCTGCTACCATACTGAAAAGAAGAACTTCCCTGATGCTGAACGACTGATATTTCATATGGTGAATGTTTGCTTAGCCTCGAAGACATCCTCATGGGATCAAATGTCTTCCCGCTGGCAACAGGTATTTTATTCGATTCTAGAACACAAACCTTTAAATTTTTCACAAATTGTGTTTCTAGAAATCAAAGATCTGGCACAGAAACCTGCGGGAAAAAGATGGCTATTATATCCCAGGTTTCTGATGGCCATAATTCTAAATGAATTACAAACTGATGGCCTTGTTGGCCTTGGAGTCCCTGCACCAGCTGTTCTAGCTGAGGTATACTCCAGGCATAACTCCGACCAATCTCCAAAGAAGCTGCCCGTTTGCTCAAACCCAAGCAAAGGGAACCCACAGCTTCAACTGCCAGATCCAAAGTCCCCACCAAGCAAAATCCAAACCCAAACAAGCTAATCAGGGAGATGAGTCCCCTGATGATGCTCCTGTACCACCCAAACAGGATAAACCTACTGGTTCAAACCCCCCAGTAGTGTTAACGACTCAACCCGCCACAGCCGCACAGGTATCTTCTCAAAAGGATCCTGTTGCAACCATTTCAGGGGAACCCACATTGCTGAGACCTCTCTCACTTGAGGAGGTTATCATTGAAGAGCATCCCTCTCCCCGGATGCAATCAGCTTCTATCCCCTCTCCCCATGCAAATGCCCCTCAAAGCCCAACCATTATAATTGCCAATATGCTGACTCAGTTGCATGCCTCTCCTCCTCCCCTACAACCACCAACAAAGGGGAGAACAACAGCAATTGAGGAAGAGGATACACATGCTTCTGACAACCCACAGCATCGGGGTTTAAATGTTCTATCTCCTGGTGTGATATGGAGATCAGAACATCTGGTGAGGCTGCCACATCTTCTGAATCAGCATATGATCAGACTGAGGTTGGTAACATAACTCAGACCTCACCAGAGGCAACAGCTGATGAAGGACAAAGTCCTGAGGCTGGAAGTCCCCAGTTCCAAGACAAAG
This sequence comes from Flaveria trinervia, assembly GCA_025506515.1. Classification (NCBI taxonomy): domain Eukaryota; kingdom Viridiplantae; phylum Streptophyta; class Magnoliopsida; order Asterales; family Asteraceae; genus Flaveria; species Flaveria trinervia. The sequence continues at coordinate 24,511,053 of CM046445.1, read as the reverse complement.
GGGCACATGCTACAACTGGTCTACACCCAGTGCATGTACATCCTGCTACAAGCAGGAGGTCAGGTGATTTAGCATGTGCTGATGATGACCTGGGCTTTTTCTACGATGTTCTTGCCCAGAACACAATCCTTGAGGAGGAAGTCAGTAGGCTGCAAAAACTACTTGACCAACTCTCTCAAGGAGAAAGACCATCTGCCACCACATCAACCCAACAGATGGCACCTTCCTCTGAAGGTCCCTTAAACACACAGCCACTACAAAATTCTCAGCCACCTGCCTCTGTTTCTGGCACCATTTCTCAGGACCAAAATCCCCCTGAGCAAATGGATGCTATCCCTCAAAATCCCCTATCTCTCATCACACCGCAGCTAACCGAATTGTTATTAAAACTGTTGATGAGAGACTTTCTTCTGTCTTACAACCCCTGGTGGAGGATGTACTGAGCCAACAACTTTCTGCTACTCAATCCCTTGCAACCAATGCACCCAAAAAGGGGAGAGTTCAGCAGTGAAAGCTAAAAGAAAGAGGATGGATAAGGAGAGAGAGAAAGAGAAGGATAAATAGGTGGAAAAAGAGAAGGATTGTGTGTATGAGGCCGAAAAAGAGAGGGAGAATGTGATTGAGAAGGGAGCTGAAATTGAAAAAGTACATGAAAGTTAAAAAGATTTTCATGTCACATACAAGAAAAAGAAGAGTGCTGAGAAAGAGAAGAACTTGAACAAAATGGTTAAAGAGGCTGATGCTGAACACAGCAGATCAATGGACAATATCATTAATCAGTTGTTTAGGCAAGGTTTCGACACTAAAAGCTAGATTCTGAAATAAGAAGACTAGAGATCGAAGAGATCCAACAAAGATGGGCCAGCTACAGCACTATGGATAGAGAGAGACTTGAGATCGTGATCAGATTTATCAGAAATACCTTGGGAGATCATTGATCGAAGTAAAATCATGGACCAGGGACAGCATCTTGGCCATAACCTCCAAGATCTGTTCGTCTGAAGCATACACTAAGGGTTTAGTAGTCGAAGCTTTGAATGAAGCAGGAACAGGGAGCAGGACTGAGCTAGCCAAACACTCAAAAGCCACACTCACCTCCAAAATGCTGACTCAGCCTGTCAACATTCCCTCTCCAAAACAACCACAACCACAACCCACAAAACCAACTCCCTTACCCTCAAAACCAACAGCCGATGATGCACCTAAACAGAAGAAGAGAAGGGTGTTGAGGCTTGTGGAAGAAGAAGAAAATGATGATGAAGAAGATAGGCTGCCGATCTCAGCTAATCTGCAGTTGCCTAAGGCCAAAGATCTCTCTCTTGCAATAGCTCCTGAGCAACAAAGAGATGCAATCAAAGTGAAATTAGAAGAAGAAGAACAACAACACAGATTGCATGATGAAGAGTTATTAAAGAGAGTAGATAAAGCTTATGCAGCCACTTCCTCCATCATCAATATGAAGAAACAAGCTCAGAGGATCTATACTCTTAGACATACTTTTTAGTATGTGAAAGAAAGAGTAAGAATTTGGCCTGATCCTAGGGTGGCTCACAGAATACAAAAGAAAAACATCCTCAGAGATACAGTGGTCAAGTCAAAAAGATTGTAGATGAAGTGATCTCCTTGGCCATTGTAGTTTCACCCTGGGAAATCCTGGAAGATTTCAAAAAGGCCTACACCTCAAACATCCCTCCATAAAAGATGCTAGAGAACAGAATGATCAAAAAGGGGCTGGTGTATAAGAGGCTGAATGAGATCAGAAAGGATGAGTTACCACTGCTGTTAGAAGGTCATCATCCTGATGAATTTGCTTACAGACAGATTACAACAGTGGTACTCAAAAATGGAAAACAGGTCAAATTCCTGTCTGAGTACTATGGGCCTGAAGGATTCTTCGATGGTGAGGCAGAGAAGCTCACCATGGAGGAACAAATTGTATTTTTGGAGGCCTACACCAGGAAATCCTACAAGCTCATAGTTGGGAAGTGAGTCTCATGGATGGGGGAACAGCTCAGTGTCCAATTCCCCAATACAGAGCTCCTATCCATACATTGCCAACCAAATCATCAGAGACTCATTCCCAGGCCAGTGCTTATATGGGTCATCTTCTCAACTGATCAAGAAGGAAAAAGACCAACCATTCTGCCAACAATAAGTGGGAAAATAAATCAATTAGAGGTTTTGGCTGCATTGGTTCAGGGGGAGTTTGTTGGACCAAAAGAACCAATGAGCCAAGATCAGAAAACCTCTAAGTCCCACATGATATCACAATAACTGCTGAAGGCATCATCAGCAGTTTGACAAGTGCTGAAGACTTCAGCAGCTGAAGATCAAGTACTGAAGACTTCAACAGCTGAAGACTAAAGTGCTGAAGCTCAACAGCTGAAGAACACAAGTGCTGAAGCTCAACAGCTGAAGAACACAAGTGCTGAAGCTGAAGACCAAAGTACTGAAGTACAACAGCTGAAGAGTGCACAAGTGCTGAAGATCAACAACTGATGTACAAAGTCTGAAGACAAAGACTGAAGACATCAGCTGATGACATCTACTGAAGTCATCAGCTGATGAAACGTCTGAAGACCAAGTACTGAAGTTTCAGTAGTTTGTCACAACAGCTGAAGAGTACTTCTTCAGTAGTTGTGATATCAGTAGGTTTATGTTTTTACTTTCAGTAGTTTTGTAAAACGACTGAAGAGCTTGTTCTTCAGTCGTTGTAGTTTCAGTAGTTGTAGTAACTGATAACACTTAGTATTTTTGTAAGAAGATGTCAGCTGTTTTGACATCTTCAGTAGTTGTGTTTCAGTTGTTTAAATAATTCTGTTAGATGTCACTATCAAGTGACATCAGTAGACGTCACATCTCCTATATAAGGAATGTTCCAGCACGACATTCCTATATAAGGGATGATTGACCTGATTGTATGTGTGACAATTTGCCACCACGAAAGCATGTGATTGAATGAAATATTCTTTTTGCAGAAACTTTCTCTCTCTATAACTAATTCTGTTCATTGCAATATCTTTGGTATTCTTGCTCGAATTGTGCTAGTTGGTGCTCTATTCCGCTGTCGAAATCATTCGAATCGATCAAACTAGATGCTGAGATCCTATCAATGTTGATCAATAACTAAGATCTGCTATTCAATTGATTTGAATATAGATTCAGGTTAATCAAACTATGTACTTGTTGAACGAAAAATCACAAATCACACTCAAAAACTATTTGCTTAAGAGAAAAACAATAGATCTAATCAGTAAAAACTGACAAATCTAGAGAATTCAGTAAACAATTAACCACAACTAACACTAATAGATCAAGGCCTCGGTTGCATTCTTATGCAATGAGGAAAGGTCATAGCATATGCATTGAGACAATTGAAGGTCCAAGAGGTGAATTACACGACACATGATATCGAACTTGGTGTTGTGGTTTTTGCCTTAAGATTTGGAGGCATTACCTTTATGGCATGCAATGTATAGTCTACACCGATCACAAAATCCTTCAACAAGTTTTTAATCAAAAAGATCTTAATATGAGACAATGTCGTTGGGTTGAGCTGATTAGTGATTACGACTGTGACATTCATTACCATCTTGGTAAGCAAATGTCGTAGCCGATGCACTAAGTCGAAAGATTCATAACAAGATGGTCTCATTTCAAGAAATTCATGATCGGCGACAATGGTTTGACACTTTGGGAGAATATGATACTGAGATCAGTCTAGATGTCAACGAGACTACCGTGCTGCTACAAAATTTGAGGATTGAAAGTGACATCGAGACTAGTATTTTAAAGGCTCAACAAGCGGTTCAAAAAGAAGGAAGAATGAAGGAGGAATTGGAGCATAATCTTCTAGCTCAACTAGAAACGAAACCTAATGGGTTGATATATTTCGCAAATCGAATTTGGATTCTGAATCGTGACAACCTTCGTACCTTTATCATGAATGAAGCTCATCAAACTCGTTATTCTATTCATCCTGGCTCCGATAAGATATATATGGACTTACGTGGTGTGAATCCAAGGATCACAATCAGGAATTATCAGTGTTGATTGAAGTCAAGTCAATGTTTGTGAAATCAACGTTAACTTAGTTTAATTGTTTGCATTAATTTCAATAACAATAATGATTAAAGAATAAGATGAACGCAATGAATGAAACACAATTAATGATCAGACAAATATTCAATTCAAAGGTATTTCAGTAAAAACATGTTAATAATTACAGATGAATAAACACTAAATGAACGAATGATATTGATTTGAGTGTTTGATGATGTGATGGCTGCTAGGGTTTTGATTTGTGTGATTTGATGTGATGTGTGATGGTTGTATTGTTGCTTGGATGTTTGCCATCGAAGCCGTCTCCTTGATGTGAAACCTACGATCCATATATATAGGCACGTGTGTTTCTGTTAAGAAAACACCGGATCTCTTGGGATTCGTATAACTACCTTGTTGACTTGTTGACTTGTAACACTTGTATTATTTAAATACAAGTGTTTGGACTCCGCAGGAATATAGTCTTTCGTAGATGTTTGTTCTTCCGCATGAGTCTTGTTCTTCCGAAGGTACTTTATTCTTCTGAAGCTTTCTTGTTCTTCCAAAGGGATCTTCACTTCAACTTCAGAGCTGGTTGTTCATCCGCAGAAGATATTCGGATGATTGATTTGTAAGAAACATATCTACGGAAGAACAAAATGCTCATCCGTAGATGTTTCTTACACTTTGTGAATTTTTACCAATTATAATTTTTTTATCTACAAACATACATAAATCAACACACATATATGGGTTAACCTATACATTTAATGCATACATAATAATGAATCACAAGTATTCATTACAAACATTGATTAAAGTTCTAAGTCTATACAAAATGGACTAGATCTATCGACCCTAGATCTAACACGTGGTCAATATTGGTGGCCAGGAATGAAGAAAGACAGCGATTTATGTAGCTAAGTACCTTGCGTGCACAAAGGTTAAAGCTGAACATCAACGTCCAAGCGGATTACTTGAACAACCCGAGATTCCTAAGTGGAAATGGGAACACGTATCCATGGACTTCATAACTAAACTACCCCGTACCTCTCGTGGTCATGATAGCATATGGGTGATCGTTAACCGATTGACCAAGTCGGCTCATTTTATACCCATACGTGACACCTACAAAACATCAAGGTTGGCTCGTATATATATCGATGAAATTATGAGTCGTCATGGGGTATCTTTGCACATCATATTCGACCAAAACACTCGCTTCACTTCATATTTCTGGTTGTCTATGCAAGAACTCTTGGGTACTCAATTGGATCTAAGCATGGCTTACCATCCTCAAATGGACGGTCAAACCGAGCGAACCATCCAAACCATGGAGGATTTGCTAAGTTTTGTGTCCTTGATTTTGGTGGTGACTAGGATACGCATTTACCGCTCACGGAATTTCCGTATAACAATAGTTATCATTAGAGTATCAAGATGGCACCTTTAGAAGCGCTTTATGGTCATAAATGTTGTTCTC